>BGPR01020184.1:7671-28182 GCA_013235015.1 Araneus ventricosus
GATTTGTTTATTTGGATGAACCATCGATTTGTTTAGTTGGATGAACCATCGATTTGTTTAGTTGGATGAATGCCCCCTTTCTAAACTGCATCAAAGCTATTTGGGTATTGAAGTCGTCGCATTGAACTATGATCAGAAGAAAAGGACAAACTCTTGTCAGGTATCCTCTCCTTGTACATAATTTTCAAGTACAGATTCAGATTTTGTACATAAGTTTCAGGGCGTTGTGCAGCCGGAACGCCGTTCCGGCACTGCTTTTCCCTCATGAGAAATAAATGAAAAAACATAAGAAAGTCACAGTTCGGGTCCTCGCCGTAGATTTTTCGTGGAAACGTCGGGATAAAATCAGAAAACAAATATTTCGTATTAATATGTAATTTAATTGTCAATCTCTTTAATACAATATTTACATAGAGTAGTATAATGGTTACAGAATTGATAAATCACAAGCTACCACAGACCCTTGCTACATGAGATAAACTTGTGATTTATCTATTCTGTAACCATTATACTACTCTAAGTAAATATTGTATTAAAGAGATTGATAATTAAATTACATATTAATACGAAATACTTGTTTTATGATTTTATCCCGACGTTGACACGAAAGCTCTACGGCGCAGACCCGAACTGCGCCTTTCTGATGTTTTATTTAGAGTAGTTTTTGATAGAGACATCTGTTGACAGTATATAAAACTACATTTCGCGTATGCGCAATAAAACATTATTTACAACAAATGCTCATATTTCCTGTAATATTCAATTTTTGAATTCAAATTTTAATGCAATGTTTATTTTACGTATTGTCAAGTATTCTGTAAGTTTCGTACAATTCGAAAGAAAACTCTGCATGCTATAATCAAAAAACATGCGGAGTTTGAAATTTTTAATTTAATACCGATTTTTACGTATATTCTGATAAATATTTTTTTGTCTCACTTTGGGTCCTAGCAATGCTCCTCATGCTCTTTAAAATGACACGGCAATAAACTTCCCAGCTAATCGCGCTTCCACGCTACATTTATTTATAACCTTACATAAAGCTAATTCATAACAATCACGCGCATGCGCCTACACTGGTAGGATGACGTCAAAAGCAAAACAAATACTATGCTATAAAATCTTACAGACATGATCTATCCGTTGTGGGGTCAACCATTCTTTTCGCATTATTAGTCTCGTAGTTATTAGCGATTCAAATCTGACGGTATTTTGTCACTGAAGAAAGTTCGACCGATATCACTGTAACGAGCGGAAAAACGTTTTCACGTCAAAAAAATTGTAAAAACGTCCTTGAAACAACGCGATTTTTGTCACCCAGGTTAGAGCGTTCCAACACTGCTTATTTTGCGACTACACCACTATTAAATTTCAAGTTAATAAATGAAAAAAATTGGCTCTCTTCATTAAAGAACACAGACGTTTGAAACTTGTGTAACTTCTCTTTCGTAATCCGGTCTTCCTAATTTACTTTCTTAACCCCTTGCCTTACGTTTTTATTTAACCTCCTAATTAGTTGCCACCACCCATTTGGGATATTTTTTATTATTTCAATCTATTTAAGATGGTAAAGGATACTTGAGACATTTAAGCGTGTCCAGGTGATTTTTGTATTTAAAATTAATTGCTACGTTGACTTAATCATGAGTTCAACGCTCTGAGCGGTTAGCTATTTTGATGTTAATTTACTTTCTTAACCCCTTGCCTTTCGTTTTTATTTAACCTCCTAATTAGTTGCCACCACCCATTTGGGATATTTTTTATTATTTCAATCTATTTAAGATGAGTGGATACTGAGACATAAGCGTTCCAGGTGATTTTGTAATTTAAAATTAATTGCTACGTTGACTTAATCATGGTTCAACGCTCACGGATTAGCTATTTTATTTAATTTACTTCTTAACCCCTTGCTTACGTTTATTTAACCTCCCAATTAGTTGCCACCACCCATTTGGGATTTTTTTATTATTTCAATCTATTTAAGATGGTAAAGGATGCTTGGAACATTTAAGCGCGTCAGGTGATTTTTATATTTATTAATTGCTACGTTGACTTAATCTGAGTTCAAGCTCTGAGGGTTAGCTATTTTGATTAATTTACTTTCTTAACCCCTTGCCTTACGTTTTTATTTAACCTCCAATTGATTGCCACCACCCATTTGGGATATTTTATTATTTCAATCTATTTAAGATGGTAAAGATACTTGAGACATTTAAGCGTGTCCAGGTAGTTTTGTATTTAAAATTAATTGCTACGTTGACTTAATCATGGTTCAACGCTCAGAGGTTAACTATTTTTGATGTTAATTTACTTTCTAACCCTTGCCTTTCGTTTTTTATTTAACCTCCCTAATTAGTTGCCACCACCCATTTGGGATATTTTTTATTATTTCATATTTAAGATGGTAAAGATGCTTGAGACATTTAAGCGTGTCCAGGTGATTTTGTATTTAAATAATTGCTACGTTGACTTAATCATGAGTTCAACGCTCTGGCGGTTAGCTATTTTGATGTTAATTTACTTTCTTAACCTTGCCTTACGTTTTATTTCCTCCCAATTGTGCCACCACCCATTTGGGATATTTTTTATTATTTCAATCTATTTAAGATGGTAAAGGATGACGAGACATTTAAGCGTGTCCAGGTGATTTTGTATTTAAAATTAATTGCTACGTTGCTTAATCTAGGTTCAACGCTCTGAGCGGTTAGCTATTTTGATGTTAATTTACTTTCTTAACCCCTTGCCTTACGTTTTTATTTAACCTCCTAATTGTGCCACCACCCATTTGGATATTTTTTATTATTTCAATCTATTTAAGATGGTAAAGGATCTTGAGACATTTAAGGTATCCAGGTGATTTTTGTATTTAAAATTAATTACCGTTGACTTAATCTTAGTTCAACGCTCTGAGCGGTTAGCTATTTTGATGTTCTAGCTTTAAAGTCTTAAAAATTTGTTATCAATGTGAATAATTGAATCTTTATTGCGTTTAATAAAGTCTCTGAAATCTTAAGAATATTTTACCCATGTTAGTTTAAGAAATTATAGAAACGAACATGAGTACCTGCTTTTGAACTCAATATGAGAAACGGAAAAATACGTGTTAAACGCTTAGAGGGTTAAATAGCGTACGGGCACAAAAGAGCCGAACGTATGACAAGCGACGCCGACCAAGAAGAGGTTAATACAGTAAACTCCCTCTTAACCGGACTTCGTTTAACCGGATCTCCGCTTTAACCGGCCGGATTTTTTTTATCTTTAAAATTTAAAAAAATAGCTAAAAATAAAAAAAAACATGTTTCGTTATTTCGTATCGGTATCGCACGTATTTCAGACACGGGGTGGTCCCGGAATGTCAATATGACAGTTGGGGGGGGAATGCGGCTCAGTAACCCGACAGGCACTTTTTGACCTTGGCAATACAAGGGCACAGGCGTCTCCTACCAGAAGATTGTGGTGATTGGTCAGACGATCCCAATACAGTTGCAAGGGGGTGGAAAGAAAGGTGATTTTGGATGAACGACGAAATCATTTAAATCATTGTTTGTTCTCGGTTGTACCAGACGTCTGAAGAGTTGAAAAAATTGTTCAAAATGGCGAAAAGAAAGCGTGCAATGGTGTCCATGGGGTTGCGATTAGATGATGATGGCGACGACATCGTTGAAAATACCACATCCCTCATACGGACGGAATGAAAGCTTTAGAAGCGGTATTATGCTATGTAGAGCAGCAGTCATCAGCTTCCCCCATTGATGTGATGCTGATAAAAAATGGCGAAACTATGCGGCAAGTTGCCGAACTTCTAGGCTTCAACAAAAAAAGTTTACTTATTTTTTGAATGGTGTGTAACTTATAATACTTTAATACATTGAATAAAATGACGCAATATTTTAATTGTGTATTTATTTATAAGAAAAATACATCCGAACTTTAATTTATTTCACTTCTCCGGTTTAACCGGATTTTCGCTTAACCGGCCTACCCTCGGTTCCATTTACGCCGGTCAAGAGGGAGTCTACTATAATAAGAACAACTTTATTGTGATTCTGAATCTTTTATGCTAATCTCATTTGTGCTTTGAAGACATCTTTACTTCATATTTCTTATTTAAATCGTTAATTATTCCCAGCAGTCTCCAATCCACAGTCATAGAAAATAAATGAGCTGCTGTTATTAAGGCTCTCTTCAACTTTTTAGAAAATGAAATAAGCCTCCACAATTATACACTTTTAGTCAAGACTTCTCCCAGATAGCAAAGAAGGTAGGTTCCATAGGCTGTCCATACTTTCCATAGGCTGTCCGCGAAAGTATTTCCGCGCAAACTGTTTCGGAAACCATTCCCGCAAGGTTTACATAGGAAAACTTTTCATGAACTACCTCACCGACAAGGTTTGAACGACAAGTCCGCGAAAGCATTTCCGCGCAAACCGTTTCGGAAACCATTCCCGCAAAATCGACTTAGTAAAGCTTTTTATGAATTACCTGTCCCATCGTGTGTAGCCCCGTTCGATATAGTGGTTACCTTTCAACCCTATGAATGCGGGTGCGATTCTCGGCTCTGAGGAATTTGGAGTTTTTTTATAATCTACAAAGAAATCGTACAAGTAAGCTCAATTAAAAATTAGATTGATCAAATTGATTAAAATTAATAAGTAAGCTAAGATTAATTAAGATTCCTAATTGATCCAATTAATTCACATTCCAAATAACTCTAAGTTGGACTAAGATGACGTCAGAAGAAGGGGAATACAAAAAGAGGGGTTGAGCCCCTCTGAAGGAGTACGGCTTTGAAGAGGGTGTGAAAAAAGGGGGTTGGACAACTCTATAGGAGTATGGCTTCGGGGGAAAGGGGGGTTCTATTTTGCCCGCCGAAGGAGGGCTCTTAACAACCTTTTGAAAGGCCTCAAACAAGCTTGAGGAAAGCCTGAAACAAGCTTGTAATAAAAGCTTGGAGAAATCTTACTAAAAACCTTACAGTAAACCTTGTTTCTTGTTGACTAACGAACCTTGCCGAAAGGTTCAACCCTTTTCCCTTCCCTTGCTGACGACAAGGTTTCCGAAACCTTTTAGACATGCTTTCTTTGCTATCTGGGCTGTGGCGTCTAACTAATGAAATGTCTAAAAATTGACTGAATTGCTGAGATATTTAACTTGACTGCAACTCGAATATTTAACTTTTCTTAAACCTTTAAACTAAAGCATTTATTTTATATTGATACTTAATTGCGTGATTTTTTCAAAAAAATCTCTGTAATTCTATATAAACTAGTGCAAAGAATGCAGAAAAATAATTATATAAATTTAATTTTGTACTTAATCCCTTAAATCAAATTAATTTTCCAATAAAATCAATTGTTTAGTTAAATTCTTTTCTCTAAAAAGTTTCGTTCTTCGAGTAAAAAAATCTTCAGTAAATGATTTTATTGAATAACTCTTATATTATTTAAAATCAATTGGAAAAAAACGCGAAAACAGTAGTTATATAGCTAATATGAATCATTGCGCTGTGAAGGGTGAACAATTAGATATATATCTATACTTATAAAAGACAATGTTTGTGTGTGTGCGTGTCTGCGTGTGTGCGATGTCCAGTCAAATCTATCGCACTTAGAGCTATGAAATTTTGCAGATATGTAGTCGTAATGGTGAGTCAAAGCACCTCTGAGCCCAAGTTTTAAAATTTTATCTAGAAAATTTTTTATTTAATATTTTGTGTTGTTTTGAGTGATTTTTGCACTAATTTCTCAATAGCATGATTTTGGATAATTGTAAGAAAAAAATAGATACACCATCGGAAAGAGAAAATGATTTCCGTTCTAATGAAGTTCTTTTCATATGTCTAACGTAATTTACTAAATTTTGAGAAATTTTTGAAAAATAGTCACTTTTATGGTAATTTTCCATTCGGATTTCTTTTCTTCTCGCGTCTGACGTTTTAATAACGCTATCATTTTCAATTTTTTTCAGCTTATGCCTGGAGCGTTTCTGTCTGATTTAAAACAAGAACGGTTAAAATATCATTTTCCGTTTTTTTTATATCAATTTCTTCCTGGTCAGTTGAAAGATATTTTCCTCTAGCGAGCATTCTCCCGCAGAAGTTTCTCCGGAGCCTTCCCAACAAGCATTGTTGCAATTTCATTGGCTGATGGTGCAGAGCGCAGGATACGTCATAAACCTTCAACTGAATGACTTCAATTATTATTTTCGGCAGTGTCTTAACATGTTTATCTGTCTCGCATATTTTGCTTGCTGTATAATAAACATTTTCACGTTGCAATTTTTTAATTTTGTTTCGGATTAACGTATTCTGTACTGTTTTCTACAGTTTAAATGTCATTATCCCGAAGAAAAATAAGCGGGGAAATCAATAATGTGTGTCTTTTGTTTTCAGAACTATTTCGTCTCATTGTAGGCGTTTTTTTTTTATTTTGTTGAAGTCCGGATTCCACGGACAACGTCGTGCGCGTATTGATAGTTTTTTATAGAATGAAACAAGCTCTTAAAGTCCATGCCATTTATCATATTTGAAAAAATTGTCATCTTGCGAACACCATATCAAGTTATCAAATTAAAGCTGCTGTTAAAACAAATGTAAGAGAAAGACGACCAAATTACGCTAATTATGCCTATTAATATTATTAGAATCACGGATCTCTTGTTGCTATGAAGTCTTATATTTTACATCCTAGACAAATATATTCCGCTTATATTCTAACAGCATAGTGACCTCATTTCGTGTAACATAATAGACCTCTTGGGAAATACTTGCTTAAAGTGCTCTGAATATAAATAAGTGGATATATTGATTAATGAACCTCGTGTATATACAAATATATATTTCCTTTTGTAAAAAAATTTTGAAAAATCGATTTGTGCATCAAGTAAACAACTATAAAATTTTTCTCATCAAATAATGGAACATTTGTAAGGCTAAATATTGACTTTTAATACATAAATTTCCGCTTATGTAAATCATGCGATACGTCTTGTACACTAAACTGAATTGTTATAATAAACATGGGAAAGGAAAGACAACTTTTGGAAAGAACTTTTTATCTGTAAATCAATAAAATTGTGTAAATAAAAGGATTTGTTCGTTTTTTTCAGCCATTTTCATCATCATCGGCCTGTAGAATTCAAGATATTTTGCGACTTATTTGATTTCATTTTAAAATTTTATTTATCAAATAAACAAGGGTTTTTAAGACCATCGGACTCTTTATAAAGTTTTGTTGAAAACCATTAAAATATCGTCGATTTACGCCATCTTTCTACTATCTGCAGTTGAGACTTTTCGCATAGTCGGAGATGATCCTGATTTTCATTCTCTGTCCCGGCTTGAAAATATATTCAGAATGTTCCTGTGTTTTCTTTTACTTATAAGTGAATTAAATGCTAAACATTACAAATTTAAGAAAAAAATTAATCAGATTTTATATTAAAAAATTGCTACGGGAAACTCCTTCCTAACTGCTACTATACAAAACTTCTACTATATAAACATAATAAAAGTAGGTCAGTTTCGTAATTCCTTCCTCTATTTATCATATACAGGGTGCCCACTAAAGTCCCTTACCAGCCTTTTAACTACCGAATGGCTGCAGCTATCTTCATAAGGTTGATGTCTAAAGTGACTATGCGCTACTGGATGAAACCACTTACAACGCCACCTGGTGGAAAACGGCGGAGTTACCGTTATTATCTTTAAAACTATACAAGATAGAGGAAAAAAGTGAATTACAAAGTTGTAGAGCATCATCGATTTAGTACAAAAAGACACCTTGTGGACGTAAATGCTTAGAACAGAATACTTAAAACACGTATCTGTTTGTTCGCAATTTCCTACACTCACACGTGACAAAACATTCTTAGAAAGAAAAAGAACAACTAGTTATCTCAAGATACCTTTAATTTCGATGTTCTAACTTTTATCAGTCAGCTACAATGCATATTTGGACCCTTGCTTGAACTTCACATTGCACACGGTGCAGCATAGCGGGGTCACGTTGTCACAAGCATCCGTAATGCGTCGTTGTTAAGCATTCTGATCTAAGCATTTACGTCCACAAGGTGTTTTTTTGTACTAAATCGATGATACTCTACAACTTTGTAGTTCTCTTTTTTCCTCTATCTCTTACAGTTTTAGAGATAATGACGCTAGCTCCACCGTTTTCCACCAGGTGGAGCTGTAAGTGGTTTCATTCAGTTGCGCATAGTCACTTTACCATGCCTAGACACCACTCTTATGAAGACAGCCGCAGCCTTTCGGTTGCTAAAAGGGTGGTAAGGGACTTTAGTGGGCACCGCATTACCCCAGACAATCACAGGACTTTGCACTCCCTTAACATCTGGAGCGTCCCGGGGTGTAGATCAAAAAATCTGGTCACTTCTCTCAGAATGCGCAATCTATTCTCCAAGAACTATGAAGAATTTCTTTCATAGAAAAAACATATAGAAATTAGACTTTCTCTTATACTCCTTAATAAAGGTATCGTCCGCCCGCATTAAAGCAGCGGACTTTGGGCAAGGTCGGGACTGTTACAAGAATTCAGATTTGTATTGCCCTTCGAATCAGAGTCCGGGGTTCACACGGACGGCCGAACTTTAGCGTTTAGTGACAATATATGGCCCATCTTATGCTTTGTAGTATAATTAAGAAAAACGAGTATGCTGTGATGTATTTCAAAATGGAATGAAAAATCGTGGAGCCTTCTTTATCAAAAATAATATGTTTATTGGACGTCTTCCACAACACAAACATGTAAAACAAACACATACACTAACATCACAAACATTGCATCACTGAACGACATCGAATTCCATGTTCAATCGTCTTATTATTTTCCGTTGCTAGGAAACGTTAGCAAAAAGACAAATATATTGTTGCCACACTATTTTTATAACCTTTAGAAAAGAATTAATACCAAACGATATTTTTAATTAATTTCTTTTACAGCCAAACGATATTTTTTAATTAATTTCTTTTATGACCAAACGATTTTTTTTATCTAATTAATTTCTTTTCTTTAAATATTTTAATAATTCTACAAATATATATACTCTCTCTCTCTATATATATAGAGAGAGAGAGTATAAGTCGTAAAATGAAAGAGTATACAACGTAAAATGAAATGAAAAACGCAAACTCCAATCTCTGTTTTTGGTTTGACATTAGGGATGAAAATCAGAGTTTTATACCTTAAGGCGTAACTGATTGCAAGAAAATGTCAAACATTTTTTATTTAGCAATTCACAATAACTTCATCCCCTGAAGAAACGTTATTGTGCTTTTATTGCGTTTTTCATTTCATTTTACGTTCTATACTCTTTCATTTTACGATTTATACTCTATCTACCACAGCGCTTTTGGAATTGCAGCTTTTAGCGCATTCATTGCGTATATGATATATTTATATATATTTTTCAACCTGTTGCTATTCGCATTTTTATCTTTACTCGCATATACATTCAATTCGTTTTTTCATATCTTTTCGAATTTGATATGAATGTTCGTTATTTATTTTATTGTTTTTCTATTATGTTTTGACTCTTTTATATATATATATATATATATATATATATAGCATGCACATTTGAAGCAAGTGTGATTTTTCTTGATATTGGCTTGACATGACAAACATGATTCGGCAACTTTGCAGCAACATTTTTGCAAAGTAACACAGCATAATCGAGCAACCCACTTGCAAAACAAGTTTGCTGTGAAGTTTTCATGACAAACTTCAGACCACGATGGCAAATCAAGTTTGCTGCAAAGTTGATACAGCACACTTACACACTACGACCTGGATACAGTTGTATATATCTGGGTTTGATTTTTGTCTCTGTTTTAAGAAACATCTGATTTTTAATAACATCTCCTAGACCGTCCTTCATTTTATTAATTCAATTTATCAATGATAATTTGTAAAAAACTAACTAGGTCTTTTTATAAAAAAAAATGAAAAATTCTCCATCTCTTAAAAAAAATATAGAACTCGCACTGTAAAGAAAACTATATATCTCCTTTTTCTTAATGTTGAAATTTTAACATTTAACGTTTTTTAACGTCCTTTTTTTTAATGTTTAATTTTAAACAAAATTAAACTTAAAAAACAGTCAATGTTTGTTGAAAAATAATAACTTACATTTTGTTCCATATTTTTAAAAGTAATTACTTTTGAACCCTAATTTCATAATTTATTCTAATAGCAAAAGCTAGTTATTAGCGAAAATCGCTCTCTCTTTGACTTCAACTCATATTCTCAACTCAAAATTTAAAAAATTAATGAAATCAAGAAAACAGTTTAAAATAAAACGTGTTGATGCACTATCTTTTAGCACAATTTATCTTCTCCTGTCAGTGTCTCGCTGGCTGAGTGGCTAAGGCGACTGGCTATGAAGTGGGTTGTCGGGGGTAAGAACCCGAGGCTTGTCTGCGTACTCTGTTTTTGCTACAGTTTACAATGAGTTTGATGCGATAAATTTGTGGCAAGTTTGACGCGCGGTGACTAACTCATTTGCGTTAATTTGCTGCAATCTTGTTGTGGTCTTGCCGTGTCATACTTGTTGCAAGGTTGCAGAGCAAGATTGTCGCAAACTAAAATTGCTGTATTTGTTATGGTGTAAGGACTACATACTAAATTTCATATATCTAGATGGTTGCGTTTTAGAGTAATTACGTTCATATACACATAAATACAGAAACCAACAAACAGCCAACCCGCAGACGGATTTGTGTAAAATTTATAAGGTTTGCAATTATGATAATAAAACTTCATACCGAATTTTATCATTTAACTATTTAAGTTTTTGGATTATAGTTTTCAAATGCACACGGACAGACAGACAAACTTCCCGAAAACAAATTTCGTCCAAAATCTGAAAGAAATCTTCAAATTATATGCAAAGAAAACATACCAAATTACATCCCTCTAGCTCTAATAGTTTCTGAGTTATGGCGTTCACGCTAGGGATGGCGGTTATTGGAAAAAAAACTATTTTCGGTTAAACCGGTTTTTTCCACCTCCGGTTTAACTTGCCGGTTAAAACAGCTCAAAATAACCGGTTTTTGGAAAAAAACCGGTTTTCGTTTGTTTCTTTTTTAAAAAAAAAAAAACGTTTGTGGACAGAATTTTTTATGAATAATAATATACAATAAGTAAGTATTAATGCAATAAATAATTAATGTAATAAGTAATGATTATAAATAAGTAATTAATACAATATGTAATAATAATAAATGTGTAAATATTGCAATAAGTAAGTATTGTAGACAAAACATTTTATTAACATTGTTTTCACATGAAATTCATTCATTGGCCAATATTTATCTGCTCATAAAGACTCTTTCAGTCATCCGCCAACCAACAGACTCGAGGAAGCGGTTGTCGGTGATTGGCCTAAGATGATGAAATTCAAAGCTTTATAATTTGGTAAAGTCTAATCTAGTCGAACCTAAAATCTAGACTATCTTCCGACCCTGTTTTTAGATTTAAAAAAAATAACCGGTTTAAACCCCGGGGCAAAAAAAATAACCGAAAAGAAACGGTTTTCGGTTTATACCGGTCGATTTTTCCCTCCTTAGTTCACACACAGACAGACATTATTCTAAAATTGTGTTTTTGGACTTAGGGAGGTCTAAATAGTGGAGATTCATCAAAATATCGAATTTTTGCATGATTACAATAAAACTTTCTCTTTGTATACTCCGTATACGAGAAAGTAAAAATAAAAGATGATTGTTAGACATTTATATCTAATTTAAGAAATGATGTAGACTCATGGAATCTTTATTAAGTTAATTTTAAGAAGTCATTGACAAATTTGCTCCACTTTCTTATTCAGGTCTGCACTTCCATTTTTTTCGCTTACATCTGTACATTTTCGCAATTTTTCTTCTATTTTCTGTTCTCCCATGAGGGAACTCCGCCCTTTTCGTTCGAAATGTTTACGAGTGTGCGTCATCTAATGTTCGGTTTTTAATGAGCTCCGATTCACTGGAAACTGGCCTCGTCTGGACCAGTCTCCAGCACACTCCAAATTCACTATTGATCAGTTTATGCTTCCAGTGTTTTTGTGTTCTTCTCAGTCGATATTACCCGGCAACGTAATGGTAAAATAAATACTTTGTTCTTCAGCATTGATTTGGAATTCTGTCGCGTGTGCAAGCATTGCTCCATTTTGGTCAGGAAATTGGAATCAATCCGTCTGCCCAAAATCGAAGGTTTGTCCCCCATTTTGACGAAATGAATGTATTGATCATGGATTGTGCATCATGTTTATTCCAGGAAAGAGTTGACTTAATTTGAAGTACGTCATAGTGCTTCGTTGTAACTTTCCTACGATGTTGATATACGCAATCATGGAAATGTATTGATCAAATAAGAAAATACCGTTTATGAAAGCCTAATCAGTGGTAAAATGGTGCGTGTTGTTAAGTAATATTAATTTTCTGGTAAACAAATAAAAATCTAATCAGTAAAACGGTGTGTGTTGTTAAGGAATATTAATTTTATAATAAGCAAATAAAAATGTCGATTACATTTTTTCGAAATAATTAAGGGGACATCCGACTCTTAAACCTTGAAACAACGGAGGAAAACTGTCAACTTCGACACATTATATCCCTGAAACAATGCAATTCACAAACTCACTTTTTTTCTAGAAAAATATCTGCTTTTTCTCTTATAGTACATTCATTTTAAAACCTTCCTATTGGCCTATATTTATTTGAGAGAGTCGTAAATATGGGTATAATTTTTGGAGAAAAAATGAGATAGACACCTTTCAAGCATGATTACGGATAAAATATTTATCTAAACACAATATTTTGGGTATCTAAGTAATCCAAACAGTCTGTTTAAGAAACTGAACCACGATTTATTAACATGTAAATTTAATTTCTATTTTATATACCAATTTAAAATTTAAATGTTAAAAATAGTTAACATTTCAACTTTTCTACCCCCCAAAAAATACTTATTTGAAGAAATATGTACAACCAGCGGGAGTGTTCTCCCCTAAACTTTCTCGTATACTTCTCGAAAAAGGTGCTGTCCCCCCCCCTCCCGCGTGGATAAAAAAATTCGAACCTATTGTAACCCAGGATCCAATGACTGTCAGAAAATATTTAGGTAAAGAATCAAATTCAAAGAGATGTGTTCCGATTAAATGCGTACCGATTTCTACTCTTGCTGGCTCAAGGAGAAGTCGCATAATCCTTCCGCGTGCAGAGATTGCTACCAGTACGCATACGCATGGAGAATCGGATGAATAAAAAAGCGCCAAGCAGGAGTCAATAAATATCGTGCACAGAAGATTGCGTCCAGTACGCATGCGCGTGGAGACAGCGGATTCGTTGGCGATGCGATTATACAGACCGACAGACAGTCAACCCGTTGTCGTATTTGACCCAAAATTTTATACGGACCTACATTCATAACGATAGAACTGTGTATGAAATTTTATCCATCTAGCTTTTCAAGTTTTTGAGTTATAGTGTTCACATGACTTCGGACATACATACAGACAGACTTCCCGTTGACAGATTTTGTCCAATATTTGACAGAAACCTACAAATTATGTGTCAAGTTCACATACCAAATTTCATCCCCGTAGCTCTAATAGTTTTCGAGTTATCGTGTTCACAGACAGACATAATTCCAAAATTGGGTTTTTCGGAGTCAGGGAGGTCTAAAACGTGGAGATTCGTCAAAATCTCGTGTTCGAATATTTTGACGATTACAATACTTTCTATTTGTATACTTCGTATACGAGAAAGTAAAAATGTGGTTCAATTTATAAAACATAGTAAAATACATATTCGGTAAAAATTTTATTCAAAAATATTCAATAGTTCTTGATATATCGTGCGCGCAATATCAAAAATTCACATTTTGAGATATAGCGTTTTAAAGATATGGCAATATTCAATGTTTACATTGAAGAGCTGATACATATCCCTTCATAACTTTCATAGTTATGGGAATTTTTGAACGCGGATTGTTTTAAATTGTTCCGAAAAGACAGGGTGAGTAATGAATATTTTTTTTCACAAAATCCAAAATTTTCGAGGTTTAACAGTCGTATGTCCCCATAACGCATGAATCAAATCCTGTAATTATTAAATCCCTCCAACTAAAAATATACTTCTGCTTTTATTAGGGTAGGAAGAAGATTAGATTGGAAGATTTTTACAACAAGTCCTATTCTGAAGTCCGTTTTCTGTATGAGAATAATTTCGCAAAAGCTTTTTAATCAATATTAGTCTACCGGTGACTTACATGGATCGATGCAGTTCACTTAGAATAAACTAATATGCATCTAAACGTTGATGCAATGTTAACTATAACTGTCAGTAAAACGAATGATACTTCTTGTTTCCTTCACTTCTTTTCTCTTCATCCTAAAGACATTTTCTTTAATTTAACTTCTATAATCTTGAATATATTTAATCTTGATCAAATAAATCCCTTAGTTAGACATTCTGCAAATACTTTTAGATCTATGTTTTTATTTTAAACTAGCTGTTACCCGCGACTTCGTGCGCGAAGAATTTGAATTATTCTTTTTTTAATTCCCGAATGCAAATGTTTTGTTGCATTTTGAAAGGGGAAAGGAAAAGTTCTGACGGTTAATAATACTTAATTGGACGGCTGACAGGAGTGTACTGTACATGTATGCTGATATAGTTATATAAATTGTTTATCTATGATGATATACTTTTGTATACCACGTTATTTGCACGGATGTAGAGGTTGTGTGGGCTGTACACGCGTGAACAGGCCACATATAGTTGCCCATGGGAAAAATATGGTTTTTCCAAATGTACGCCTGCCACTTTCAGTGTCTGGCCCTGAGCCTCGAAAATGATATTTTTACAGAGATTTGTTACCTTTTGAACTGTGATGATAAATCCTTCGGTGTTATCGGAAGGCGTGGAATTAAAACACTCTCTCTTCTCCCTATATCAGTCATAACAGTAGCTTTCACGACGTTTGTACCTAGGTGTGTAATTTTTAACTGTGTGCCATTGCGCAGTCTCGGTATATCGAGTTTACGTATTAGTAGTACTGGCACACCGACTATCATTCTAGGCTTATCGGAAGGTGCCCCTGACAATTAACACTGGCAAAAGCCCGCGAGCGAAACAGTAATTTGGCTTGAATTTATTTCTATAAGAATAAAAAGTATTGTTAGAAATTACGTTAAAAAATATTTTTAAACCTTTATAGCAATCGGAGAAAACATTTCATCGCAATGGAATTAATAGCATTAAAAAGATCATTTTCTGGTCTTTAAAATGGCATAAAAATAATTGTTGTCTAATAAAGATTTCAGAAGTTATTGGCAAAAAACGTCTAAGCATTAGGCTTAAAAGCGGCTAATGTTCGTTATTTAATTAAATATCTTAAGAACTAATTAACTCTGAAAGTTGAAAATAACACCTTTGACCTAAAAATATGCTCTAGAATGCCGTGTGTAAATTTCACGTCGCTACCGTTCACCGTTTAGGAGGAGTTCTTGTGACCGACCGATTGACCGACAGACAGACAGATACATGTAAATTCTGCCTTATTTTATGGATATTTATAAATATAAGCAAAATTTTCAGAAATAAAGGTAAATTAGTTCAAAGTCTAACCATCTCCTAGCAACTGAGTAGCTATAAATTTGCGTTATTTCAAAATCGTCTGCACGTAAAATTTAAAAAATTAATAAAAATTGAATGAAAAATGTCACAGAAATAAAATTGGTATCATTGCAAAGGCAAAATTTTTATCTTTAAGATGGTATAAAAATAATTTGTATCGGACAATTTGTTCCGAAGTTACAGTGGAAAGAAGGATTACGTGATATTTGATTTTAAAAAGAATTTATTCCACATGTTTTCGCATTCCTGAAGGATCACGTGACAGTCGATTGAAAAATAAAATATTCTTCATCGAGAATCGCCGAGTCAATGGGCTTTGTTAATTATTTAATTGTTGTCTGAACTTTTAAAAATTAATAACAATCGAAGGAAAAATGTTACAGAAATGAAATTGGTATCATTGAAAAGGTAAAAATTTGAACTTTAAGATGGTATAAAAATATGTTTTGTCAGACAATCTGCTCCGAAGTTACTGCGGAAAAACGGTTTCGGTTATTTTCTAATTAACTGACTGTTTAATTAACTTTGGGACTTAGAAAAGTTCATAAGTGTCTTCCCCTTGTCTTAAATAATAAGTGTACAAAATTTGGTTGAAAACCGTCCATTGGTTTAGGAGGAGATGTGGAACATAGCCACATACCCACATACATACCCACATACATATCCACATACATATCCACATACCCACAATGACTTTTATTTATATTAAGATTATTATTTTGAGCTTAATTAACTACAAATTGCTTTGCTTCTGCTACTACTTACTACTTTACGGTACATTTCCGTTCTTAGAAGGTAGTTCTTTTAGAATCAGTGTTTAAGGTGGATGTGTCTTAAAAAACGGAAAGCAATTACAATAGAACCTCGGGAATCCGAACCCGAGGAATCCGAAATTTCGGATAATTCGAAAATCATTTATTGAAAATTTTCTGAAGAATTTTTATTAAAAAATAAGGGAAAAATAAAAAATCACGAATCAGAAACAAAGCTATTGTTTATTCCTAACTTAAAAGAAACATTTGAATTGGTATTTAAGAATGAATACAGCACCTTAATTAGTAGAAATGAAATCGGTTTTCTTCTTCTGGCATAAGGAACTAAACAAAGATATTGTTTATTACTAACTTAAAAGAAATATTTGAACTGGTATTTAAGAATGAATACAGCACTTTATTAGTAGGAACAAAATTGGTTATCTTCTTTTGGCATAAGGAACTAAACAAAGCTAATGTTTATTCCTAACTTAAAAGAAACATTTGAATTGGTATTTAAAAATGAATACAGCACCTTAATTAGTAGAAATGAAATCGGTTTTCTTCTTTCGACGTAAGGAATTAAACAAAGCTAATGTTTATTCCTAACTTAAAAGAAACATTTGAATTGGTATTTAAGAATGAATACAGCACTTTAATTAGTAGGAACAAAATTGGTTATCTTCTTTCGACGTAAGGAATTAAACAAAGCTAATGTTTATTCCTAACTTAAAAGAAACATTTGAATTGGTATTTAAAAATGAATACAGCACTTTAATTAGTAGGAACAAAATTGGTTATCTTCCTTTGACATAAGGAACTAAACCTGCTGGACGAATCGAATCGTAGCTAGGTATTTCCGTTCCGTCCTCTTTCATAGAGTACCCGTAGTCAATACTCTGTGGCATTTGTTATATCAGGAGTATTTTACAAAATTTTCTGGGCAAGCCGAATTTCCCGAAATCAAAACAGAGGTCAGCCCCGATTAATTCAGATTCCCGAGGTTCTACTCTGATTGTCTTTGCACTGCATCAAATTATTTTAACATCCTATATGCTGATAGTAGCATATGAGGAATTAAATTTTGGTAATAGTTTGGAAAATTTTGAAAGGGGTAGGCACTTGTCATTTCCACTGGAAGAACAGTAAAAATACCAAACAAAATTTTTCAGACCATTAATTCCTAAGTTCCCTTTCATGGGCGGCTACAGCTGATTTAGAAGTATGTAATAAGTTCCCTGCAACAAATTCTTAGAAGGAGAGTATTTGATACTCTATATGCAAGAATATAAAAAAACTTTATAATATGCTGGTTGAGCGTGATTTCTAGAATAACATTAAAAAAAATTCATTAAATCTAAAAATAGCAAACTATATAAAAAGAGCATGACAAAACAAATTAAGAACACTATACGCAGAAAAAAATGAGTAAAGACTCAAAACTGCGATTATACAGGGTGTTGCCGAATTCGACCGACAAATTCAGAGGGGTGATAGTAGGCATCAAGAAGATGAAAAATCACCATAGAACATAGGGTCCCAAACGACGTTTAGTCGGTGAAAACCCCAAAAATACAGGGTGTCCGAGAATCGTTGGAAACAGTTACAAATTAATAAAAAAAAACTAATAATGTTTCAACTACGAATTTTTTAAAAATGAAAGCGCATCTTTAAAAGTCTTTTTTCAGGTAGCGACGGTTTGGTGATCCAGGGGTCGTGAATTACTTAAAACGAAAAATTTGTATGGAGCCATTATCTGTAAATATATTAAAACTGGAAGAAAAATAAAAGCATAACATTGTAGGGAATTTTACACTCTTTAATTTGTTATAAACATATAGTGTGAAAACTGAAGAGTTTTTGAGGTATTCAAGAAAAACTAAAAAGGGCACCAGAAAATACGGATTGGCTCCTCCTTATCGGTAGCATACCGATGTTTGCAGAGGGTGTTGCCGAATTCGACCGACAAATTCAGAGGGGTGATAGTAGGCATGAAGAGGATGAAAAATTACTTGAGAACATAGGGTTCCAAACGATGTTTAGTCTGTGAAAATCGCAAAAATAGACGAATTAGGTAACACCTTCTGCAAACATCGATATCGTATACTACCGATCAGCAGAAGCCATTCCGTGTTTTCTGGTGCCCTTTTCAGTTTTTCTTGAATATCTCAAAAACTCTTCAGTTTTCACACTACATGTTTTTAACAAATTAAAGAGCGTAAAATTCCTTACAATTTCATGCTTTCATTTTCCTTCAAGTTGTAGCGGTTACAATTCACTGCCTTCTCCTTTTTATGGTAGGTGGCGCTACTAGAGCCAACCGGGTTTTTCCCATGATGCCTCTCTCTCTCTCTCTCTTTTTCTGTGTACTTGTCTTGTGTTGTTGTTCTCTGTCTTGCGTCTTGTACCTTTTAATGTACTGTGTCGTGGAACTTAGCCAACTAATAAAAATGTTCCTGAAATTGAATTAATTCTTCAACAGCGGCATTCCATATAAATATGAGTCTCGTCCCTCTACAAAGTTTTAATATGTTTGCAGATAATGGCTCTAAACAAATTTTTCGTTTTAAATAATTTACGACCCCCTGGATCACCAAACCGGCGTGTTAACTACCTGAAAAAAAACTTTTAAAAATGAGCTTTCACTTTTAAAAAAAATGGTAGTTGAAACATTATTAGATTTTTTAAATTAATTTTTAACAGTTTCCAGCAATTCTCGGGTTCCTTGTATTTTTGGGGTTTTCACCGACTAAACGTCGTTTGGGACCATATGTTCTATGGTAATTTTTCATCCTCTTGATGCCTATTATCACCCCTATGAATCTGTCGGTCGAAATCGGCAACACCCTGTATACAGGCTAACAGGATTTCAGAAAAATCAATACAATCCAAACAAAAACATTTTTTAGATTGAAGGGGTGTAAGGATTTACTAAAAAGACTGCTCACATTATACAACTCAGAAAATTTGAAAATCCGTTATACAAACTCATACTCAAACTGTTAAAAATATTTTTAACAATATAATAAAGAAATTATAAGGCCAGAAATGAAAATTTTAAATGTACATAACATTTAAAAAGGAAAATAAGAACTATACACGTGTGCCCAATAGGAAAAAAAGACCTACATTATTCAAAGAAAAAATATTTTCACATTCAGAAAACTTCACTGTGAAATGATTTTTCAATAGCAACAAACAAAATGTAAGAAAAATAATTTCAAAAAATTTTATATCTAAAAAAACATCGTAATCTATAGGGTGTCCACACTTATCGTGGCCCAATGGCTAATCTCTAAACCTTTGGAGACAGACATATAGTTCCAATTGGAAAAATGCTTTAAATGAAGGGAAGAATTATAATATATGTTTTATGAGTCAATAAATATATTTCTGAAAAAGTTACGAATTCTAACTTTTTATACTGTCTGTCAGTCATATTCAGTAAAATATTCTTGGCACTCAACATTTTTAACAAAAAATGTCTCACTCTTCTGCGAATAAAACTGAGCGAGTTCTGGAGCTTCGAATTTCATGATTTTTAACCAATCAGCGGTCTCGTAGAGCAAGTGCTGCGCATTGATTGGTGGATCGTCTTCAAGACGGCTATTGAAATGGTGTAAAGTGGTCTAATGGGTCTATTCTGCGTTTTTTGGTTGGAATTTGGGAGACGTCACTTTTCCTCACGTTAACAACGCGGAAACGTGAGCGTCTCCCAGCAACCTTATGAAAACACGTTAAGAACCTAAGTCAGCGATATTCAAAGCTACATAACTCAGTCAGTTTTAGTCGCACAAGAATGAGACATTTATGTTTAAAATGACAGAGTGTCAAAAATATTTTACTGAATATGATTGAGGAAGACTGTATAAAAAGTTAGATTTCATAACCTTTTCAAGAATATATTTATTCACTCAAAAAACATATATTGTAATTCTTCCCTTCATTTAAAGCATTTTTTTTTCAATTGGAACTATATGTCCATCTCTAACGGTTTAGAAATTAGCTATTGGGTCACGATAAATGTGGAAGCCCTGTATAAGCAGGTTTAGTTTAGTTGAAGCCCCATTTTGAAACAACACGAGGGCTATTTTGGGGCAGACCTCG
>BGPR01020185.1:0-15640 GCA_013235015.1 Araneus ventricosus
TAAAGAATTAAAAGATTAGAAGAACTGTTTAACACACGCGTGCAGAGTCTTTAAACAAAAGCTAAAATAAGAACGCTAACAGATATAATACACCGTGTAAATCAAGAGTCGAATAGAGTGGCCAAAAACAGAAATTACTTATGTCATGCAGAAACTTTTTTATAAACATGCGGATTACGATTATTGATATTAAAAACACTTTTTAATTCGTTTCCTTTTACATGCAGTGGATATATATATAGAGAGAGAAACAGAAATTCGTTTCAAATTTCATTAAATTGCTGTAACGCTAGAAATATAAAATAGTAAGATGTTATTCTTTGGTGAATCGAGATCACACAGACATGAATTGTTTTAAAACTTGAGATAACAAAACATACACATATTCACCTTCTAAATATGGGAATTGGATTATAAGATAATTCGTGTCAAACCGAAAGATGATTTACAACAGTTAATTATGAATATTGTTAGTAATGTTATTGACCATAGGATTTTGCTATTTATTTCTACGGATGATATGGCATTTAAAATCCTAAGGTTGTGTCTATGTCTACGTGTGTGTTATAAGTCAAAATTCTGCTTGTACTCCCCAAAAAACTAAATAGTATTGAGACGGTTAATGTTTATTTTCCATGAATGAATGTGTGAAAGAAAAGTTTGAATTCGTTTACAGTGTGGTTGGGCAGTATTTTCTATTCTTTAAAATATAAAATAGTTTAAGCGGTATTTCTAATAAATTTTGCTTTGTAACTTACAGCCGATATTTTATCAAAAACATGGAGGAAATTGTCTCATAAACGTGAAAGCTTTTATTTTGGTGAAAGAGGCTGGAAAAAAAACTGGTACGAAGCCAACAAAACTTGCTATTCTCTTCCTGTAAAATCAACACTTTTACAAAGCATCAGGGATTCGGAGGAATATTCCGCATTTAAATATTTTTACGACAGTGCTTTAGGAGGTAAGTGCTCTTTTTTGATATTGCGTGATGAAATCTTTAATTATCTTAAAATTCAATGCTTTAATAGGAATTTATTGCAATCATAGTAATTTTTTGAAATTTGATTAATTCTTTCTAAGCAAAAAATGCCAACTCTTTACTTACACGTCAAGCAAAACTCAATCTTGAAGAAGCAAACAACAATGCATCTAAATCTGCTATTAAACTTTTGAGAAAAATGAAAAATCAATCAATCCAATACCTAATTAAAAGAGTAATGCACAGTCGTGGAATTAAAACTAGTGATAATATATTATAGAAAAATGCAAATTGAAAGTGATAAAAAACATCTTTCTTGTACTTTTAAGAATATAGTTAAAGTATCCCTCAGGTGGTTAGCAGTCGCAGCGACTTTTCAGAATGTCCGAGGCCCCCCTTCAATTTACCCCTCCTGCTCCTTTTGAAAAACAGACCCTTTTTCCTCAGGCAAATTTTTTTGTGTATGACTTTGTTCCGGATATTGAATATATTCAAGGGAAGATCCGCTTAGCTTTTCTTCGCGAGATAATTTACGACTGTCGAAGTGTATCCAGATGAGGGCCAGAGAAGTATTCCTTGTATTTCTCTTGTCCTGATCCAGATGTACTTTTCGCTAAACTTAGTATACATTTGCCGGCTTTTTGTGTCTAGTTTCTTTGTCGTAACTGAAAAATTACAAACACATGTAATGGCAGCAAATTCTTGTTGCTTCATCACTACTAAACCAAGAAAAAAGGTAGGATTTTACTGACATAAAGTAAATAGCCTGCTTTGTTCGGTGGCTTTCAAAGAGATCCATAAGAATTCTATGCAAGAGTTTATCACATTTGAGTAATGATTTTGGGAAATTCTTCCTATTACAATCACAGAGGTATGTATTCTATCTAGGCATTTGAAGAACTCCAATGTCATGCTCTGTGTGTAACCGAGAAATAACAAGCAATTATAAGAAACGATCTCGTGAAATACTCAGGGCTGCCCACAGCCTTGAAAAGAGCAGACAAGTCTTTATATGTAAATTATTTTATTTTCAGGTGATAGGGCACCAATCATTGATTTTTTAAGCTGAAAATTTCTTATTATTATGGTGTCCCTTTAGAGGGTTAAAGCTGAACACGCAATATCGTGCCGATAACGAAATATTACGAATGACGAGCAAAAACATTACCTCTGAATTAATATAAAAATAGAAAAATAACATTCTAATATATTAATAATTGCCTAATTACGACAGATAAAATAATACAAGTCTTTGGCGGAAATTTATTATAAACCGATTGAAAGTGATTATAACTGAAATACGGACTGTCTCTGCCGTCTGCTGAGAAAAATATAGAGCATTGACATTCTGGAAATAAGAAGAGTCGTTCCTTTCTGGAATTTATTTCATACAACTATTCCGGAAGCAGAAATATTAGCTAATGTCTGACCCGCTTAACGAGCTAGGTTGATAATGGGTATAGTCAGGTGGGCGATAATATGAACAGTGAAGTGAGTGGACGATAATAGGAACACTTAAGTGGGCGATAATAGGAACACTGAAGTGGGCGATAATAGGAACACTCAAGTGGGCGATAATAGAAACACTCAAGTGGGCGATAATAGGAGCAACCTAACACTAAAAGTTTGTAGCCACCTCTTCGGAATCAGATTGCAAGCCAAGAAAAAAACTACACCAAAATGTAGCCAATTATAGTAACTATCACTGCCTCAAGTGATATAACATTATCCCTTGAACTTTACTGATTATACTAAAAATAATGAAACATGATTACTAACTCCCTTAACACGAAAATCAACAGAAATTCTCAGAAAAAAGAAAAACAACACAGGTACATATGGCTTCCTCATACAACTACTGAAGGGGGAAGCTCTGCATCTCTGGTAGTGAACACCACCGCTAAAAATTAAGAAGAAACCGTAGTGGGCGATATTAGGAACATAGGTAATATTTGGGCCCCCTATGCGAGATGATGCGAGAAATAGTGCTCACTCTGCGTGTCTCGTTTACATTCCATTTCTTATGTAGGTGGTAAAGCATATCTTCATAAATTTATCTAAAATTTCGATTTTTCGCTCCGTCAAAAATTGCATTGATGTAAGTGTACTGAGATGTCCTGTCAGTCCCGAATCTACTAATTATGTGAACAATAGACCTCGCTTCAAAACAAACAGAAACAAGACAGAAAAAGATCTGCTTTTTAAGGTTAAGATCTTTAAAATTTTACCCAATGATGTCATTCATTTTGAAGACAATATTGTTTCCAGGGACATCAGAGAACATAATTTGTCATTTGAGGAGGTTTTTTATTTCTCCCATACCTGCACTATCTGACAAAGCTATATTTACTGTCTTAAAACAATCAATGTACAATATTGAACACCTATATTATGCAGAAATTTTATTCCTAATAGTTACAAAACAAATACATTAACTTAGGAATAAAGTTACATAAAAAATGTACTGGAAAAAATTGCAGAGAATTTTACGCTCGAGAGTGGAGATAGTATTCAAAGTTTTATAATATGAACCGTTTGGCTAGAATCATTTAAAAAACACACTTTTCAGAAAAGAGAAAAATAAGATTATATGGAACTAAACGGGAAAAAGCAACTCTCAATATTATCGATAACTAAGATGTTATCACTTTTTTTTCTATGCGAATTATTTATAGAAGTCATTTACATTTTTACACACAAAAAATAATAATTATTAAATGTCTTGCGATGACCAAATGATTGAACTATTTTAACGATGCCAAACTCGCCATTGTCTCGCCAACACACTGAAACCAATCAAACGACCGCCCTCTTGAAATGGAATAAAAAAATGTTCTTACATATACGTCGTTTTTTATAACCTCAGAAGGATATTCATGTGAAATTTGAAGAAAAACAAAAAAGGTTTGGCCGTGACGCCGTAACAAACAAATTTACAGACAGGCGAAATGCTGAAATGTCGAGTTGAAACAGAGAAATCTCTTCGCTTCGTCAACTAAGCACAAATGATAAAAATGTTTTTTAATTTAATCTATAGCGCGCTCTTTTTGGATGAATCTGTTCCAAGATGGAGATTCCTTGAAATGGCTGAGCTCGCCAGAAGAGGGTCCGACTTTCGTAGACTGGAGAAAAGATACAGATTTCTATATGAAGCGGTCTGCCGGCATTCTTACTGGAATTGGAAGTTTTTCCTGGTCTCTGGAGGATCCCTCGTCAGAACACGAAATCATTTGTGAAACGCAAGACCTCAAAGAATCTCGTAAGTCTTAAAAATTTTGATAAACATTATCAAAGGATTTTCATCATCAATTATTCATAATTTAATTCTTGGCTAGAATTATTTCGATGTAAAATATACTCAGCGTTTCTTAATAGTGCTTACATGATCTTTCCTAACTGTTATGCAAAAAAATTTAATTCGTTCTCTTATAATGCGTTCATATAAAAGATGGTACACTAGTCATGATACAAATTAATTTATTAATAATTTATACCTTTTTCAATTATATCTCAGTTGGTCATTACATTTAACAAGCTATATTAATATTTATTTATTTTATTTTATCTTCCAAATTGGCATCGTGGAATTGACTTTCATATACTTCATCATGAACATGGAACAGTTTTGGGTGTTAATGTCGATTTTCGAACAACTTCCTTAAACTATTTTACACGTTTTTTATAACAATGATCTCATGTTTCTAAATGCAGGGTTCCCAGTCATATCCGTTCCCCCTAACGTCTAAACGGTGACAGTTTAGGCCATAAAGTTGGTGTCTAGGTATA
Source organism: Araneus ventricosus (assembly GCA_013235015.1). NCBI lineage: Eukaryota > Metazoa > Arthropoda > Arachnida > Araneae > Araneidae > Araneus > Araneus ventricosus. The sequence continues at coordinate 4,766 of BGPR01020185.1, forward strand.
GTAAAAAGGTTATGCGCTACTCGATGAGACAACTTACAACGCCATCTATCGGCAAATTTTGGAATTAGCGGTCCTATCTCGTAACAGGTGAAAGATACGAGAAAAAAGTCAGTTAGAAAGTTGTAGAGCATTCTCGATTTAGTACGAAAAGATACCTTCAGCACATTAATATTCAAAACAGAATGCAAAAAATGAACATTTGTTTGATCACGATTTCTAAAATTGTCATGTCATAAAGAGTGGAAGAAAGAAACTGAGACACGTCCCTGTCTTCTGTACCATTTATTTATATTGCTCAAAATGTTCTCCGTTAGCCACTATACACATTTGCACTCTGGACTGGTTTCTCGCTTCGCTCGCGTTTCACGACGCCATAGTGTTGAAAATCACAATCAAACAAATGTTCATTTTTTACATTCTGTTTTGAGTATTAATGCGCGCAAGGTATCTTTTCGTACTAAATCGAGAGTGCTCTACAACTTTCTAAATGACTTTTTTCTCGTATCTTTCACCGTTTACGAGATAGGACCGCTAATTCCAAAATTTGCCGATAGATGGCGTTGTAAGTTGTCTCATCGAGTAGCGCATAACCTTTTTACTATACCTAGACACCAACTTTATAGCCTAAGCTGTCACCGTTCAGAATTTAAGGGGGGTGCAACGGATATATGTGGGAACCCTGTATATAAATTGTAAATGTGGATTTTTAAAATCAATTTCTCCCTTTTTTTCTTAATATGCTAGTCTGCGAAATTATGCGTAGTTCTGAGTTTCCGATGATTATATAATATTTTAATATTTCAAATCTCAATATTCTTTATTATATTATTAAGCTTTTATTACATATGAGAGACACCATTTCGTATTGATTTTGAGAATTGATTTATTGGAAGATTCCATGATTTTCATAATAATGAATAAAGAAATATATAAAAAATAAAACTTCGAAAATGGTAAAAATAAACAAGTTTTTAGAAACATCCTTTTATTAAAGTACTAAAAAGTGAAAATAGTTTTTAACAAAAATCTGAAAGTCAGAACAAAAATCGAAAAATCGCGAAATCAATGGAAACACTGCAATAAGAAATTTAAACCTTAGTGTTCATAAAAAGAAAGAAAATTCTTAATTCATTAATAACAATTAAAAATTTATTTGAAATGTGATTAAAAGTGAGGCATTTCTAATTCACCTTTAATGATCTAGTTTTGACCTATCAAAAATTTATAAAAAAATTATTTTCAACTATTTAGTGCACTAATAATCGCCCACCACGGTTTCTTCTTGATTTTAAGTGGTATATAGTGACCACTACTGGAACTACAAAGCTTTCCCCTTCAGTAGAAAGCCTTTTGAAGCTGCGCTAATTTTCCTTTTTCTGGGAATTTTTATTCATTTTCGTGTTAGAGAATTATTAATCATGTTTCATTACTTTTAGTATAATCAGTAAAGTTCAATTCATAATGTTATACCATTTAAGGCAGTAATAGCGACTATAATTGCCTACATTTTGATGTAGTTTATTTTTTGGTTTCGTTCCGATTCCGAAGGGCTATGCCTCCTTGTTTGAGGGTTCAGTTGTTCCCAATATCGCCCACTTGTGCATTCCTATTATCTCCTGACCCCTTTGAGAGGCACTGAGCTAAAAGAAAAATTACTTTTGAAAAATACATGATTGATCTTCTATCACCTAACAAGGCTCCTAAGTTCTTTTTTAATTTAATGTTTTCTTTAGGGAAACGTCTTAAAAGAATACTTTAACTACATTGCTTAAAGTACAAAAAAATCTACCTTGTTGTACTTTTAATTTTGTTCTGCCTAAATTATGTTTAATAAATAAAGTATGATCATAACATAAGTTGCACTTTATTTGAATCCATTTTAAACATAAGCGATATTAGGAACATATAGTGAGCGATATTCCCCTGTAGCACAAAAATATTAAATAATATTTGCACAATGTTATACAATATTATGAACATCTAGGAACACCGAATACCGTAAAAAATGTTGTACAGTATGTAACAATATTTCCGAGTAAATAATTTTCATGAATAATATGAAAGCAATGCATTTTATAAAAATTCTCATATTGACTCAGGATATCATTTCATTTGAGATTTTATTTCAAAAACCTACACTGGAACGATTATTCTTTAAGATGCTGAATATTATATTATACTATACTATACAATTAATACAATATTTTAAATTATACGTTTATCGACGTTATACAGTTTCTAAGCGTTATTTGTTTAAATGAAAAACAAACATTTGATTTTCAATACCGCAAAAATATTATAAAATATTAAAAGCATCTCGCAATGCAATGAAAGAGGAATAAAAAAATAAACATTTTAAAATTTTTAAGGAAAAAGGAAAAATTTTCGAAATCAAAATACAATGTTCTTTTAAATGTGAAGTTAGTTTGTCGTCAATAGATGGCAGCATAATCATACTGTACAATACAATAAAACAATATAATGAATTCTACATTCATCGACGTTATTCAATTTAATTTAGTAAAACGTTCATATGATTATCGTTACGAATCTTGTATTGGGTATCAGTACTGCAAAAATAATATAAATCTTAAAGTTGTCTCGTAATACATTGAAAGAGGAATAAAAAAATTAAACCTTCTCAAAATAATTCTGTTAGACAATCCTTCCCAAGTAATATAAAATATCATACAATATCTTAAAATTTGAAGATGTAATATTCAATATTTTTCCCAGTAGTGAAACAGTGTAAAATGTAAGAATTTTATAATATCATATAATATTTGATTCATAATATTGATCAATGTTAAATATTACTGTATAATAATTTACAGTATTGAATAATATAACACAGTATTGAATTATATTTTAAAGTATTGAAGAATATTATAATGTTTTAAATAATACTATAACCAAATTATTTTACAGAAAACTCTATTTCATCTGTTGCATCTGTTTAGTGTTCAAAAACCAATTCAAACCCTAGAAAATATAAATGGTTTCTTAAAAGTAAAAACCTTCTTAATGGCTCATATTTACTACTTTTGAACCTAACTATCTGAATTTATTCCAATAGCGAATCTTAGTTAAAAGCGAAAATTGCTTCCGCCTTGACTTCAACTTACATTCTTATTCTGATAAAAACCAATTTGATTAAAAAAACTATTCAGAATTAGATGAGAATGAACATCATATTTCGTAGAGATCCGAACCTCTGTTATTCACACTTCTTTATAATAATTTACATCTGCTACTTGTTATCTGGCTGGTGTAGTTGATAAAACGCTGGTTATGTAACCTCACAGGCCCGGATTCGAGTCGCGAAGAAATAAACGTTGTAATCATTGTAAGTGATAATGTTCGTAAAATAATGAGATGCTATCCGGAAGTTCAGTACGTAAAAATGAAATGTACTTTATTTTTCAATGCGCTAAAATGTATTTTAAGAACATTCAGTATATTGTTTTATTATGAAATATTAGTAAATATTATATAATATTATTCAGTATAGTATAATATTATTTAATATGGTTATAATATTATGCAGTATTATATGACATTATCCAATATTATGTGAAAAAACATTGTACAGTATTGAAAAAGTCTTATATTTTACACTGTTTCAATATTGGGGAAAATATTGTATACTATTACTTTTGTGAATTTATGATATTATACAATATTATGTGCAACTTGGGTTATGAACACTTTCTTTAGTAGGAAAAATTCTGCAGTCGCATAAAAAGTTTTGGTGTGTGTGTTAAACTTATGTGTTAAGAGTTGTAATTGGGTATATATTTGGATAGCAGTCCAGATAATAGATTGGAACGATTTTTAGACAAAATTGCTCATGAATTATCCCTCTGATTAAAATAATGGCTTAAGTGGGCGATAGTTGGGCTCCCTACCTTAAACAAACAACCAAGTGCCCATTTAAACGGCGATCGAAAAACAGTCTTCGTATATCAATTCGATTAAAGTATTCCGTTCGTGAAGAAGAAATCTTATCTTTAGTCTATACGATGATAGCATAAATCTGAGGAAAACTTCGAAGAACCTATTTTTATTGAATGATTGAATTTGTACTAGGGTAAGTCAGTAAGCAGGTTACACACCGATATGAGGGTTCGGGAATCAGCAGTAAATTGTTTCCAAATATGTCAATAGGTGCCAGAAAAATGCAAATGCATGATGTTCATTTCGAATTTTTGAGAAAACAGTTGTACGCATTCTCAAATGTCTTTTAAAATAACAACTATGCTCGAAGAGTGTACGCCAGAATAACAGAAATGCATTGTGCGTTTTTTGCTGGCAAAAGGATTTCCGGTAAATGATTATTCTCTAGGAAATGCTTTAAGTTAACAGTGAGAATTGTTTTTGAATTTCCTCAAGTGGTGTACTGCAACATTGTATCGAAACTCTGGGATGCAATTCGTACAGGCCTATTGACTCGAGGAATTTTGTTCCATCAGGACAATACCACGCTTCGTAAAGCTCGATAAACCGAGGCGAAAGCTGAGTTTTGATGGAAACTTTTTCAACATCTGCTTTAACCGCTTAACTTAAAATCCCGAGAATACTCGTGCATCGAATGATCTCATTTTTAGTCTTAAAACTAAAATTTAATCATTAATTAGCTTTATAATTTTACACAAAAATTACGTAGGATTTATAAACATCTGAAGTATTATAAGTCTTCTGAGATGAATGGAAACGCCAGCCCCTTTCTAAAACAGAAGGGGTCAACTTATTCGATAGCAAAGAAAATAATTCAGCTAAGGTTAAAGCACAGAGTTTGCCGCAAGATTTATCATCTCTTTGATCCGTTTTAATTGCAAGCGTTTCGTGAGTGACGCAGACTCTAAATGAGAGGTACAAAAGCGGTTGAGACAGCACTCCGAAGACTTATGCAGCAGGCACTGGAAAACTCATAAAGAGATGAGATATAGGCATCAATATAAATGGCGATTAGGTAAAGAAATAAACATGATTTTTAAGTAAATATCTTGGTTTCCCATTTTTCATTGGCTTTTGTAACTTCCTTACTGAGTTGCCCTCGTATATTCCAGTTTTGCTTTACTGTTAGGAATATCATTTTTCTGCATCATGTCAGATTTCTTCAAAAATATAAGTTCACATGCATATGAATTTAACATGTCTAACTTAGGGCGTGAATAACATAACAAAGAAATAAATTCAAATTGATGAAAAAAATTTCTTTGTCTTATCTTCATACAGAAGGTTATGTGGAGCATAAAAGTAATAAACACACTACCTAAATACTGTAATTTTTAGACCAAAAACACTGAAGCCAACACGTATTTTCCCATATGTAATCAGTCAACCTAACCTGTGTCGCTTCATGGGGACCTATAAATATGTTCCTAAAATAATTCTTCACATCTGGTAGTAGTAGATTTCTACAGGGTTTTTCTCGGCGTGTCCAGTGATTCTTGTCTGTCTGGAGTGAGCTATTCTTGTTGTAACTTCCTGGTTCTCATAAAACGAGCACACAACTTTTCAATACTCGCAAATCATACCTTCATGATGATTTCAATCTGAGTTTTTGAGTAGCCGCTCAATAACTTCAAACTCTACTTTAAGATGGATAAAATAAGTTACTGGTACTAACATTAGAAAGTTATTATTGAAATGCAAGACACATTTCAAAGTTTTCTTCAATGAAGAATCTCTTATCCTGTGCCATAAACTTTAGTACTAAGTATTCTTAAAATATTAATTGGTAAGCATAGGATATCTGCAACTTAAAATTAAGCTATCTTTAAATTACTTAAAAGTGGAATTCGGAATTACTTACTTTCCGAATATTATATATATTAGGGTGTCTCAAAAAAAACTTGCTCCTCATGGTTTTTCCATTCCTTTTGGTCCTAATAGAAAGTACATGAAGTTTCAGCCCTCTAAATTAACTGTAGGAGTTGCCTGTAAAGCCCTGAAATTTGAGAAAAAGATTATAAAATGTCAAATTTTTAGAATTTTTAAAGAAATTTTATATGGTTGCTAATGTGTTAAAACTGGTTTATATTTGTTCCAATGGACATTTTTAGTTAGAATATAAGCACAAATAAGTATTAACTGTATCTTTAGCCACTTGGGGATAAAAGCATATATTGAGTAAAATTTGCAACAATTCTGCATTGCTGCTTTTTGGAAACAAAATACCATAATTACTGTATGTTCACAATAAAATCTTAAAAATTTACTAAAATGTTAAAGAAGGATATAAAAATCAACGCAGTGATAAGTTAAAATCTACAATTTTAATTGACAGTTTAACACGTAGCATTAAAGAAGGATTTAATACTCACATTAATTAATTGTCCAAATAGCTTGTAAAAATTCTAATAACTGTCAAATAATCTCATGTCATCACTTTAACTACTTTGAATTTCATTCAAAACTGACTTCTTAAAGCAAGGAGTTTTTTCCCCTACTTTCTTCAACAGAATGAAGTAGATTTTGAGTCCGTTCTTCATTTTTGGTTATCGATTGACTGAAATCTTCCATTACATTTGCCCCTCTTTCGACGGTTTCATTTACTACTTTTAAGTTTTTGATACAAATTTCACTTCTTTGAACGCGAAAACTTCTTCTCAGGCTTCAGGATTATTTTTTAATCATGCTCCATTTTGGTTCAACAAAAGAAAAATCAACCATGACTACGTTCCAACCAATTGATGCAGATTTGTGGTACGATTGAAAACAGAAAAAACGGCGACACCAGTGGGAAGTGATTTTCCGTTAGCTTTGTATTTCATTAAGGACGCTGCAGTCTTCTTATTTTCAGTCTCACACTTTCTTAGAAAATAAAGAAAATATTACTGCTTCTTCTGTAAAATATCACAAATGTCTACTAAAAGCTAAACCCGAATGTTAAAAGGTTAAAAGTTAACCCCCATAATTCATCCAAATAATCCTACTACATTTTTCTTTTATTTCTAACAGATGACACTGCTGTTTATGTAAGGACAAGCGTTCAATCTACATTATATGGTGATCCTACGATAGATTTGTATTGTGAGCAGAGTGGCTGGTATAAAGCGTCCAGTTTTAAATGGTTTATCGATGGTGCCGAAATTTATGGAGTATATATTTCAACACATTTAATATTGAATTCGAGACAGGGACCAGAACCTCAAATAATATCGCAATTTCAGGGATATTATTACTGTTCTGTTGATTTAGATAATACCTCCAAGCCAATTTTTTCTTCTAAACTTTTGATTAGATATCCAGGTAAGCAACAATATATATTTTACTGATTTTTTATGATTTTTTCAGGAGAATTATTTAATGAATATCAGGATGGAATATGGCTTACAGATAATTTCTCTTACATAATTTTACTGTGGTTCTATGAAATGTTATATTTTAAAGTTTGTAATAAAAAAATTTTCCACGTTAAGAATATATTTAAATGTAATTCTCAAAAACTCATAGGGAAAAGTTTGAAATTTAGATCAAAAAAATAATTACCAATATTTTAGCTGTCGGAAGTCATTTGCTGTTATTTTAACTTTAGTTATGTGACTAGGGAATAAAAAAAATACATATATCGGAAAAATTTATCCCTAAGGTTATATTGCCTTAACTACCTTCTATAGGATCCGGTATGTCTATACAAAGTTTTCCCCTTCCTCCGAAGTGACTTCCGACTGCTATCAGTTGTTTTCTAGATTACTCAAAAACTATACATTCATTCCTAAAAATGGAATAAATGAAAGTTATGGAGCATAAAATTTCTGCGTAGAATGAATCAAACCAACATTACATAATTTGCTGCAGTAGAATGGTTACAAACTATTATCAAGTTTGCAATTATTTTCCAATTTAAAAAAATCGACATTCCTTAAAAAGATGACGTATACAATCAAAGAATTTGTCTAAATAAAGTATCAATGCAAAAATAATCACTTTTTGTATGCAAACATACATATATATCGGTGCACCAATACCAGAGTGCAAATATGATGTGGAGGTTTGGAGAGGTAGTACCAGCTAAGGTGGCATACTTTTTAACTGACCACGGTTAAAAATTAGAAGACATTTCCAAAATAGCTTTCATGTTGCGTCTGAATGGGACATTGGTCTGACTAAACTAAAGTAAACCAGTGCTAAACAAATATACCAAATTTCCTATTGTTGTTTAAATTGAAGAGAAAAGAGGAACTGCAAATATTCAATAGCAGAACTTGAAACTCTGTATTGAATAGGTAATATAATTTTATAACAAGCATGTACAAAAGAAGTTAGTAATTGTAAGAGACATATAAGAAAACAAATTGTGTAAAAAGATTTTCGTTAACATAATATATATATATATACAGTGCGTTCTAAATTATTAGAACGGACTGTGTTAAAATTTCATCTTTTGTTTATATAATTTCAAAAAAATTGATAATTATGTATTATGAATTATGTATATATTCTATTTTGTTTTCATTTTCTAGTACTTAATTTCAACCTACATATATGCATATGATTTTTAGTTATTTCATGAAATATCACTAATTTTTAGAAAGAATTATTGTTTTAAACATTATATTCTAGCTGTTCAAAATTATTCGAATGACAGATGATGAAGGCTATATTTAAGTGAGTACGAATCGGAATTGTTTTTATTTTGGTAAATGTTTTAAACAAATAATAGATTAATTTATTTGGTAATTAATTTTTTTAGTCTATGAATCATTCAAGCCAACAATAATGCTCAAGAGCTGAAATATTTCTTTTGATTTTTGCCACCGCAACAAAGAAGATAGAAATGATCGTGTGGAAACCTAGAAAAAAATTATAAATTTATGATGTTGGGTGTCTACTATTTATGCAAAAACTATCAGCCGACAGGATCCATCGAAAACAAGAGAGGACGAAACAGGAAATCGTAAACAAGTACAAGAGGAGACGCTATGAATGTAAGATTCCCACAGAAGAAGAACGATGTATCGCCAAGAGAGATTGTGGAAGATTTGAAATTGAATGTGTCAGATCTAATAATTTGCCCTACAATCAAAAATCACGGTTCATAAACTGTATCCAAATAAAAAGAGAATACATCTCAAAACAAAACATGGCAATGCGCTTGACCTTTGCAAATGAGCATATTTCTTAGGTTTCACAATTCTGGGATAGTATTTTATAGTCATACAAAAGTAAATATGAACTGTTTGGATCAATGAAACGTAAAAGAATCTGAGGAAGATCAGGTGAGGCTCTTTTGCTGATGAATATCCCACAGAAAGTAAAACACTGTGATGGATGAGTAACGGTATGGGGTTGTTTCACTCTAAAATTGTTTTTGAAGCAAAGTTATTGTAAGTATGTACGTCGATATCATGTCCCAAAATCTGAAGAAATCTATCGGAAATTTGAGTGTGGGTCGAAAGTAAATCTTTCAACGAGATAATGACCTAAAAAACATTATTTTTTAAAAAACAAGATAATGGAGTGGTCACCATAAAGGCCAGACCTTAATCCCATCTAGAATTTATTATCAGTTTTAAATCTTAAATTTCCTTCTGAAGACAGAAGAAATTAAAATCAATTTTTTGAGACGATCAAAAATGAATCAAACAAGAGTATTTTATTTTCAAAAATTGTTATGCTATTTTTTGTTGTAAGTTTAAGACCGTTCGAATAATTTTGAACAACACGCAATTTAGTATTATTTGAAAATATTCCAATTCTGACTAATTTTGCGTGAAGTTAGCGTTATTTGAAGATTTTCTAATGAATGCGATTAAATTAATAATAAAATTAACACATTTGAGCTATAAATAAATAACTTTATTTTCTGTAATAAAAAGTCAAATTTTTTTATAGTGTTCTAATAATTTTGAACAGAACTGTATGTATATACATATATATAATATAAATCCAAATATAACTTGTATATAATCATACAGAAATAAAGTAATATATATATATATATATATATATATATATATATATACAAAATAAAGTAAACAAAACATATCAAGAATCAAATTCTATACTGAAAGGTCATTATTTGAACAATACATCAATTTTAAATAAAATCTAAAAAATTGAAAATACTAAACATACCATTAACAAAAAATAAAGTTTCAGCATTTATATGTCAACAAGTAAAAAGACTCTGTTGTTATTAAAAGTATTGAAATAGGCAATCCAAGTAAATGGAGTTTTCAACAATTAAAATAGCAGCTTGGCTGTGGACAAGCTTTAGCCAGGTTAAGTTAATTTTGCTGTACAAACCATCCCTGTTACTATTGTTGTTGAAAAAACAAACAGGGTAATTTACCCTAAAATGAAAGAATTTAGAAAGAAAAGTCTTATACTAACCGTGTATATATATATATATATATATATATATATATATATATATATATATATATATATGTTTTCGTTGTTGCAGTCATAAAACAGCCGAGTTGTTAACCAATTTGCTTTATTATAAAAATATTTTGGAGAGTGGTGGACATACCAACATCTTAGTTGAAGTTTTTAGTAAAAGTATACAGAAAATCCCAGATTCTCTCAGATGAGGGAATAACAATATAACACGTGATCAAAGTGAAGGGAATATTGGCTATTTTTAATAAATTACGTAAGCGTTTTAGGGAAAAAGTCTAGCGCCAAGGAGACGCGTCATCATTTTCGGTGGGCACGTGAAAGCGATTAAAATGTTCTTTTAGTAATAAATATGCCAAAACGAGAGATTTAATATACCTCCAGCGCGGGAAATAGAACGAAACTGGAGTTTAAGAAAAGTGATTTTGGAATACATTAAGACTTTAAAATATATAATATTAGAATTTGAAATAAAATTAAGTGAGGTTATTACACACACACACACACACATATATATATATA
>BGPR01020185.1:16040-28180 GCA_013235015.1 Araneus ventricosus
ATATATATATATATATATATATATATAATAACCAATGTATAAAATATAACATAATATTCAAAAGAAATATATATATATACATAAATAATCATATTATCTTTTGTATTTCATTTGTATGATTATTGATAAGGTAATTTGATTGTAATTTTAATTTTTAGATTATTATTTGTATATATTGAAAATATAATACATGTTTTGATTAATTGAAATATTTAACTACATATATATATCAATGTCATGAAAATCAATCAATGTTGAAATTAAATGGAAAGACTGTGGTTTATCGGTAAAAGCGTATAGATGCTCATCAGGGGTAAATAAGTGAAATCTATACGAACCACTAAAAAATTAGAGAAATCACAATGTTTTCAGCGAACAGTGCTAGCATAAAGCTAAAAACACTGTCCTTCACCCCGAACATTATGATAGACCAAGAATTTGAATGAAATACCAAATATAAGAAATAATTTTACGAACCTAAGACTGAGGGATGCAGCCAACGGCAGACAGGACAAAGAAATGAACTGAACGCGTCATGTAGTTTCCGGATGTTTACGAAATATCAAGTTACTTTCTTTTGCGCCAAACTTCTAATGTTGGGGAGTTTCGATTAAGATGAAGTTACCGATGGAAGCAAAGATGAAAGCTATCTACATTGAGAAAACGATGACGATTAAAGATATTATGATAAAAAAGGAAAATGATAACAAAAGGGTGTATTAAAAAATTAAAGATTAAGGAGAAAAAGGTAATGAAAAAGAGAAAATGATAACAAAAGAGTGTATTTAAAAATTAAGGTGGAAACGGTAAGTTTTAAATAATATTTGAATTTGAATTCCATTAATAAACGACTGAAAAATGCGTTTTCGAGTTAATCACATTAGACCTGTCTGGCTTGAGAGACCCTACTACAGAATTAGAAAATGCGGCAGCATAGCTCTAATATGCAATCCTTTACTTACATCTTAAAGCCATTAATTAAAGGTTCGTAGAAGGAGGTAGGAATTTTATTACTATTAAGGTTATTTATAAGGTGCTGAATTTGTTTCTTGATTAAATTTTTATCGCTGCATGATTTGTTAATTCTTATGAGTTGATTAATGATAGTGTTTTTGTAGATTTTAGAAGAGATATTTGACTTCCAAAAAATATATCTATTGACATTCAATTTAAACTTGTTTCTTTTGTCATAAATATCTATTTTTAAAGTATTTTGGCAATCAATAATCAAGTCCAGAAAAATAACTGGTTCTTGATAGCTATTGGTTTGGATTAATTTAAGTTCATTTGGATACAGATTATTATTAGTTGTATTGAAATCTTTATGAATAAAAATAATGAGGCCATCAATTAATCTAAAGAATGAATTCGAATTAATAGCGATATTCCGTTCAAAAAAGTGTAGAAATAAATTGGCAAGTAGAGATGAATAACTGGTCCCTTGTGGGATGCCTTTAATTTGCTGAAAGATATTTTCCTCGTTGAAAATGAAGTTATTGTAAACACAGTAATTTGTAAGATCTTTCCAGAATGTTATTGGGATGTTAAGTAAATTGTTTAGGTCGTAGAAATAATTGATTAAGACTTCTTGTAATTTATCTAATGGGATGTCTGTGAAGAGGTCTTAAAAATCATAAGTTTCTATTGTATCTATTTTATTATTTTAAGGAATTCGATAACTTCATTATTGTTTTTAATTATCCAGGTAAAATTTTCGTCTTATATATATATATATATATATACTAATTCTCATTTATTATGGGAGAGTGGCGGACATACGCGCATCTTAGTTGAAGTTTCAAGTTAAAAAGCGAACAGAAAATTTCCTCAGGTAGGGATTTAGCATATAGACACGTGATCAAAGTGAAGGGAATAATAGCTATTTTTAGTATATTACGTAAGTGTTTTAGGGAAAAGTCTGTAAAAGAATTCGCGATTTATGTGTGCGCATGAAAGCGATTAAAATATTCCTTTAACAATAAATATGCCAAAACGCGAGATTTAATATACCTCCAGCGCGGGAAATAAAACGAAACTGGAGTTTAAGAAAAGTGATTTTGGAATACATTAAGACTTTAAAATATGTAATATTAGAATTTAAAGCAAAATTAAGTGAGATTATTTTATATATATATAAGCGTGGCACTTATTATAATGGAGAACAAATAAAATTTTTTAAGCGAAAACCCTTCATTTTTTTCATTTTACCATAATGTGTAAGTACACCACATAATTCTTCAATATATAAAGATTAACCCTTGCCGTATCGAGCTTGATTAACCCATTGCGGACAGGTACGGAGTATAGAGGTCGCCAGTGGGAGCTGAGTAAAAACTATCGGAGGTGGAGAGTTTACCATTCTTCTCACCTCGCATTAGCATTCCTCCTACTTGCACCGACACTTTCACTGACAATGAATCTGTCAGTTTTGTCTGATCTCGCTTGAAAGTACATGAAACGCTTCCCATAATCCAACCTGGCTGTCACGAAGCGGAGGGACATTATTTTTGCAGAGCAATATTCGGATACTGCTTTCTGTGGTCTTGAAAAAAAATTGCTTTTGCTCTGCATCCTTTGTTAAGAGTCGATTCAATTGCTTGCATAAATTTTATCCCTTTTTCGACTGTTGTCCACTCAACTGGTACGGAGGCTATCATGGCATCAGGCACGGGGACATGGGGTGGCGTTCTGTATCATTGATAATACTGAGTTTCCCGGGAATGTTTCTTATAACTTTAAATAAGAATCGTCTCTATCCGAAAGACATAGACTGAGATTTAGAAATCCAATTGATCCACGTCCAATTTTTTAAAAATAAATTAAAATTTTTCTGAGAAGTGAAGTCTGCTAATGCTTTTTCTGGAGAAAAAGCAAAAATAAAGTAAGTTTTTTGATGTCGTATCTAAATTCTGAATGATTTAAATAGTAAATATTCATTAGAAAATCTTGTTAAAAATTTAAAAATGATATAAATTGATTATATTTATAATTCAACTTAGCCACAATCATACTACTTAACTACACATACATCTAATTGCAAGGACTTTGTACTCCGTTTTCCTCCTGAAAGATTCATGATGGGTTTCAACATTAAATTAACAAGACAGATATGACAGGTATCATGTGAGGATGAATTTACTCCATTATTAAAATATTCCATATTGAAATGTCATATATATTTATCACTAAGATTAAATATTATTGTGAAAATTTGTTCAGAAATGTTTATCTATTATGCTCTCATTTCTTACTAATATTAAAAGAAATTTGATTGCTTCGTTTATAATATTTCAAAGTATTAAAATTAAACATGAAATAAAGTTATCTTAGTTGAGATCTGTTACCGTACAACAAACATAAAATCTTATCCAGGTCATCAGCATTTTTTCTGTGATATCTGTAAATCTATTTTGCATTTCTTTTTAAGGTGTGCACACATTTATTTTGCATATGAGATCAGAAATACCAGAAAATAGCAATTGCTCCGACTTGGTCTTTCTGGAGCTTCCTTTCATTGGAGAATTCAACAAATACTTACAGGCAAATTATCAAATTGGATCGAGGCTTTTTTTGAAGAAAGTCAACTGCAGTGGGTGAGTAGTTCAGTAACAAAGAAATATTAATAATCAAAGTTCTACCTTTGCTTGATATTAACTGACCTGTATTTTATTTGCGGCAGTATGGATTTGATAAAACATTTTATTACTCAGTAATTTAATGCGTTTTACGAATCTGATGACCATGAATCGCTTTAAGAATACAAACTGATACGTGTATCAAATTGTAGCTATTTATAAAAATAATTGCAACTAATTTTTGCTAGAAGAAAAAAATTGTAAATTTTTGCAAACTTAAAAACCAAATGGAAGCATAGACGATACTTTCTATGCAACAATATGTAATATGTTATAATAAAAATATTATTAATCAAGTTTAATTACTTGCATTAATAATTTTTAAAAATTAAGTACGTATAATTAAGTTACGTGTAATTATAAATATTTATACACTTATAAATGCAAATGTTTTTCAGTAAGGCTTAGGGAAAACCGCATTTAATTTTATAAGTGAGTACCAAAAATCAAGAATAAAATTTTACGCTTTAAAATTAAGTTTGAAGCACGGTTTGTGAGATTTAAACGATAGAAAGACAAATTTCATTGCTTTTTACTTTTTTTAACGTTGGATTCCCTACATTGTTATGTAAGTATCTATAAATGATAATAATCCTATTCCGATTTGAAGATAGAATTTAGTCAAGTTAGAACTTCTTCATTATACAAATATTTGTCACCACCACGTTTCGAAATGATCGAAATGTCGCATTTCAAAGTATTTCTAAATTAAGAGTAATTTTTCATCGCGATTAGTGATTTAGCATTGTGACAGGAAATAAATTCACGAGAAGAAAAAGAATGATTAATATTTGCCTTTAAAAAATTGAATTTTCACCGAAAACAGGATTTATGCAGAAGAAATTGAAATAGTTTGTTTAATACTCATTTGAAACCTTTTCTACACATGGACCTAAGCGAAAACAACTCTGAAATTTCAGTGGTTATTTAATTTTTAAAAAAATAAATGTTTTAAAAATGTAGAAAACCGAAAGAAAGTATCTCACATGATGTATTAACAGGAATCATTGATACAGGAGCAATGTTGCTTACGATGTGTATAGGTTTATTTACATCAGATTTAAAGAATGAGACTAAATTTTAATTAATAAAAAAATATGATATTTTCTTGATCATAATTTTTGAAATGAGTTTCGGAAAACATTTTTTTTTCTACGACAGTTTTATAAAAGTTTAGGTGTCGCAAATATATATATTTTCCTTCATTGGATCTTATGCAATTTCCTAAATTTTCGCCAGAAAATATAAAAATCAGAAAATCAAAAAACAGTGATGGAAATATGTCAGTGTATAGTACAATTTTAACTGCGTTATGCGAAGATCTTTATATATCCCAATTGTCTGTTTTTGATTATACTTTATCTAGACAAAATTAGTTTCGACCGCTAGTTATAAATTAAAGCATAATTTGGAATAATATGAGAATGTCGAGGGGAGAACACGCCCATTAAAAATCAGAAAATCTTCTTGAAACACAGCATTACGTCAAGAAATAGTGTAAAAGAAGTAAAGGATTCACTCGTCTGAAAGCGAAATCCATTCATTTTATGTATAAAAAGAAATATCGAAATCAGTTGCATTTTTTGTTGTGCCTGTGCATGAGTGTATTACAGGGTAGTTCGCCGGACCTAGAAACGAAATTTGGCATAAACATTCTTTGAAGGGATAAATTTTAATTAGAAATTTAATTAGTTAAAAATTAAGCAAAATTTTAATGTTTCTGATTAATAACTTCCTAAAATATTACAGCAAAAATATAATTTTTACACCATCCCAAAATGCAAAACATTACCTTTTCAATGATATAAAGTTGCTGTACAGTTTTCTACCTAATTTCAATAAATTTTTAAACATATTTTTAGGCATAATTTACATCAATGATTTCCATTGTTGCAATGAAGGTCAATTTACTTTCATTGTTTCATCAAACATTTCAACAGCATATTTTTTATCAGTTAAAAACGTGATATGCAAACTGATATCAGTTTTTACATGCTGATTTAGAAACATATTATCTTAAAATGATACTATTTTTTATGTATTCTTTCATATTCCTATTTCACGCACATTAAATATTTCTCATTTGTAATTTGTAATTATTTTTAAAATGCATTCTTATATCGCATCTTATAAAATTTCGCTAATGAGGCTCGAGCTATGCGAGCTATCATATTTATTCCAGTCAACGGAGGAAAAATTGAGAAAAAAGGGTTTAGTTTTGAAATTTGGCACATTTCTTGGGAGTAGTGTCCTAAACTAAAAGTCCCCGCCCGTAAAGACCCCAGAACTGTTTATTAAATAGGCTTGTTTGCGAGAAACCTGTTTAATAAACTGTCATGATCCATGCCTTCCCTCCACAAGTCTACTATCACTCCCTTCTACTCAATCTTTTGGTTCTGTTAACGCTCTAAATGAGGGTATTTAGATAGTGTAATCAAAATCTACATACCTGTGTTGAGTTTAACTTAAAAGCTCGCAACCAGTCTGTCACAGCTCAACAGAAACATTTTCTTGCCAATGGAAGGAATAAGACCAGTTTTATAAAATTATTAACACATTAAATGGCTTCTAAAGGAATTGAAACAAGAGTCGCTGCAGGGGATGCTGATACTTATATTGTGAGATCTGGGCTAGAGAAAGCAACTTCTCATCCCGTTGTTGCTATAATAGGGCAAGAAGTAGACCTAGTCGTGTTACTGATTGCTCTGGCACCAACAGAAAGTAACATTTATTTTATAAAGCCTGGAAAGGGAAAAGTAGAAGCTAAATTATTTTTGACAAGAAAGCTGCAGAAGGAACTTTCTTTTGCCCAAACCATCCTCCTTCTCCATGCATTCAGTGGCTGCAACATAACATCAGCCATTTATCGAAAAAGCAAAGCACTATAGTTACATTGTTCAAAAATAAATTGAGACAGACGAAACACATTGCTGACATCTTTTATAACCTCTCAACACCAAATGTTATCTCACAAGCCGGTGAGAGAAGCTGTTCCTAGCCATATATAAAGCCACTGCTGATGGACATAATTTGAATAATCTGATATATGCAGCATTTCTCAAATCATCAACCAAGATCAAAGCTGAACTCTTTTCAATTCCGCCAACCAAAGGACAGCAGATCAACACTCGTTTAACAATGTGTTTCTGTTTGTAGCACCTGCCATGGTACCTGTACTAATGGTACCCCTGTAGAAGAAGAGTTCGAACTTGATCAAAGAGTAGTAGAAAAAGTAAAAAATATAACGAAATTTGATTAAGAACAAGGGTAAAAATAGGTTATGCATATTTTTATGTATGCATGTATATATATCTACTAGCTGATATGCCCGGCGTAGCTCGGGATAAAAAATATTCAAGTACTTATAACACTTTCAATTTACTAAAAGTGCTTTTCGCGGAGCGTCTTTCGTTAATTTTCGTTAATCAACTGACCCTTTGGACCAAGAGTGAAACATCCTTCTTCTTTTTCTCTCCTTAGTTTGAACCACCTAGCAAGAATCTCGTAGTCCTTCGTATTCCGTTTTCCCCATCTTTCATATCTTGTATTTTGACGTTGACTTACGTCTCTTCATAGTGGTCTAATTGTGTGTCGGGAAAGGAAAAAAATTATGACGCTTTTCGTGATATTTTTAAACGCTTACAGTTCCGCAACCAAATAACATAGAGAGTTTTAGTTTCATTTAACAGAGAAAGGTTGACATTGAAGATTGCAAAAATGATTTTAGAATTTGGAATTACGGTTTAGTCACAGTCGAGCTTCAAAGTTGGTGAAAATCACGAAGGATTTTGATGACGTCACAGCCACCGACGCGCGCGAACGCATCGGTTGTGAGCGGTATATTAACTGGATTTTAACAGATCAATAATTAATTCATTTCAGGTTAATTAATTCTTTTAGATTAATTCATTTAACAGAGAAAGGTCATAGAGCATTGGTCATAGGTCAAAGTCACATAGAGCTGCTTTTGTCACAGAAAGTCACAGTTGAGTAATCGATTAATTAACTGTCCTTAATTAATTATTATTAACAATTGTTGATTTTAATTGAGCTGTCCTCTCCATCGATTTAATTGAGTTGAGTTGGTTTTAGTTTCATTTAACTGAGAAAGGTCATAGAGCATAGGTTAAAGTCACATAGAGCTACTTTAGTCACATAGAACAACTTTAGACACAGAAAGTCACAGTTGAGTAAGGTAAGTAAGTTTACGCCCCTCAATCCCAGCGACAGTTTCGCAGAGACAGCCTGCCGTCAATTTTTTTTTTGCCATTATCCGGACAACAATTCTCTTCTCTTCAGTGTTTTTGTCACTGACCGAAAAAAACCTCATATTGTTCTTTCTTTTTCACCTTAGGCCCTCTCCCTCCGGTAGGAAGTGCGATCAACAATCTTGAAGGTTTTTACACACTCATTATGATCATTATAAAATTCGTAAAATTAAAGGAAGCACGGCGGAAAGAGAGTAATTAACATAATTGTGTTGTGGTGCAAACATATTGAAAGAGTTATATGCTACAAAATAAAAGCTAAATAAAATTGCTGCCTTTCTGTTAATATTCAAAGAAAACAATATTTTACACAATGGTAAAAATACCGGAATGAAGGATTTGATAAAACGATCAATTGTTTGAATTTTATTACAATAACAGAAAGCATTGTTACAGATTGCGTATAAAATAAATTAGAAATGTTTATTAAATTAAGAAAAAGAATGAATAAAATTTAATTTGAAATCATTAAAAAGATAATTTTCTGCTCTTTAAATGTAATAATTTCTCTTATGTAAATGTGCTCTTTATGTAAATTATCGAAGTGCAGTATATTTTGTCTGAAATTATTGACTAATCATTGAGATAAACCGCCGAAAATTGGCTTAATTTCAGTTATTTATTTAAATATCTTAGGAAATAATTATTTTGAAAGTTTGGAAAAGTAGAATTAATCTAGGAACGGGCCCCAGAATGGCATGTAAAAATTTCATGTCAAGAATTCGCCGTTTAGGAGGAGTTCTTGCGACAGATAAAACGTTAGAACATCTTTTTTCCACCCTCCCTTTTTCCTCTTCTTACAATAGGAACCGGACTAAGTAGCCCTGAAGGTCTAGCACACACTCATTAGGATCAGTTAAAAATTTGTGAAAATTAAACAAAACATCGAGAGATCACTAACGTCCTTGGATCACTGTATAACCGTATTAAAAGCTGTTAATGCTACGACAACCGGAAACCGGAAGTGAAAAGTCTTCTTTGTTGTTTATGCTCAAAGAAAGCAATATTTTCTTATATTGAGTTTAACATTGGCAAAAGCCCGCGCGCGAAACAGTAATTTGGCTTAAATTTGTTTCTATACGAATAAAAAGTATTGTTAGAAATTGCGTTAAAAATATTTTTTAAACCTTTATAACAATCAGAGAAAACACTTTATCTCAATGGAATTAATATCATTAAAAAGATAATTTTCAGCTCTTTAAAATGGCATAAAAATAATTGCTGTCTAATAAGTATTTCAGAAGTTATTGGCAGAAAACGTCTAAGTATTAGGCTTAACAGCGGCTAATTTTCGTTATTTAATTAAATATCTGAAGAACTAATTAACTCTGAAAGTTGAAAATAGCACGCCATTTGTGTAACCGTATTAAAAGCTGTAAATTCTGCAACAACCGGAAGTGAAAAGTCTTCTTTGTTGTTTATGCTCAAAGAAAACAATATTTTCTTATATGAACTTTATTACTGGCAAAAGCCCGCGCGCAAAACAGTAAATTGGCTTGAATTTATTTCTATAAGAATAAAATTATTTTTAGAAATTGCTTTAAAAATATTTTTTAAACCTTTATAACAATCAGAGAAAACATTTCATTGCAATGGAATTGATATCATTAAAAAGATAATGTTCAGATCTTTAAAACGGCATAAAAATAATTGCTGTCTAATAAGTATTTCAGAAGTTATTGGCTTAAAACTTCTAAGCATTAGGCTTAACAGCGGCTAATTTTCGTTATTTAATTAAATATCTTAAGAACTAATTAACTCTGAAAGTTGAAAATAGCACCGTTGACCTAGAAATGTGCTCTAGAATGTCGTGTACAAACTTCATGTCGCTACGGTACACCGTTTAGGAGGAGATCTTGTGACCGACAGACAGACGGACGGACAGATACATGTATTTTCTGCTTTATATTATCTATAATATGACATGAAGTTTGTACACGACATTCTAGAGCACATTTCTAGGTCAACGGTGCTATTTTCAACTTTCAGAATTAATTAGTTCTTAAGATATTTAATTAAATAACGAAAATTATCCGCTGTTAAGCCTAATGCTTAGACGAGTTTTTCCAATAACTTCTGAAATATTTATTGCAAGAAAATAATTGTTACGCTATCTTAAAGAGCAGAAAATTATCTTCTTAATGATATTAATACCATCGGCTTAAAATATTTTCTCTGATCGTTATTAACGTTTAAAAATATATTTTAAAGCAATATTTAACAACACTTTCTATTCTTATAATATTAAGTTCAGTCCAATTTACTGTTTATGAATTTCTCTTCACGTGTTTCATTAACAGAGGCAGAAACGCACGTGCTGCGTGATTAAGAAAATATTGCTTTTATTTGAACATTAACTTAAAGACAATGTTCTTGCTGCCGTTTTTATTTTAAAACATATACAACTTTTACTATGCATGTACAATAATCCAATGACGTTAGTTTGATTATAATGCGATTTTTCACGTTTAATTTTAATCCTAATTAGTGTGTAAATTCATTGAATGTTTTTTAATTCCCGAACAACGGAACAGCGGCGGCGAAAAATTGTTTTATTTAGTTCTTCTAAAATACTTAACCAGTTAGTGATTTTTCTTAAATTTCTTAAATTATTTACTTTATGAACGCTCAAAGAAAGGCAAAGATATTTTATTCTGAAAGTCTTACCAAAATGCATTAAAATTAGTCGTGGTACAAGCAAGCTAAAGAACAAAAATAAAAAACACGTGAATTGCATTTCATTCAATGAGCTGAGAAACGAAAGAACGAGACTCATAAAGAAAAACTGTTTATTTAGTTTAAAGAAAATACCTAATCAATTTGCGATTTTTCTTAAACTTTTGAAAATATTTTGTTTTTAAATGCCTAAAAGAAAGAAACAAGAACCGATTTTTAAAAAAAGAATTTCATAAACCCAAAGAATACGGAATTCAACGTTTTGTGTACTAAAGAAAGAACTGATTCGAAATTGGCGCTTGATACATTTGCCAAATAGATTTTGCGATTGCTAGAGATTCAAACAGTGTATTAAATTGGGAATTTTTCAAAATTGTTCACAGTACAGAGGAACTGATAAGCAAGGTTTATCCTGCCCTACAAGCTAATAAGAGGAATAGAGATTGGTTGTTGAATGGATAATTTTGGCACTGACCAATGAAAGTTTAGATCAGATAAATGAAAAAAAAATACTTCACAAATGGAGGGATGTATTACAGAATATCTATCTGTAGATACGGTAATGGGCAATAGAAAGTAAAATCATATTCTGTAGAGTTCTTCAACCCCATAGAATTGTCAGGGAAACCTTCCGATAAGTTGATATTAAAATTCGGTGTGCCAGAACTATTCATACGTAACCTCGATGTACTGAGACTGCGCAACGGCACACGGTTTCAAATTACACACTTAGGACCAAAAGTCGTGCTAGATACTGATATGACTGGCATAGCGAGAGGAGAGAGTGATAAATTCCACGCATTCCGATAACACCGAAGGATTTACAATCACAGCTCAAAAGATAACAATTCCCCTTAAAATTAGCATTTGCCAGGCTCAGTACAATTTACCTAACTATAACAGCAGACACATGTACAGTACACTCCTGTTAGTCGTCCAATTCTGTTTTATCAACCGTCAGAACTTTTAATTTCCCCTTTCCCTTATAACGAAACATTTACATTCGGGAATTTAAAAAAAATAACAATTCAAATTCTTCGCGCACGAAATCGTGGGTAATAGCTAGTATATATATATAATATTATATTATAGATATATTGCAATATAGAGACGCCATTTTGAAAAAAAAATTATTTCTTAAAAATAAAATTAACATTTTCACTCAATTATTGTAATCAAGGACTTTTTATGTCACTATATATTCTAAACTAATCATCCTGCAAAAAAATATGTAGGACTATTTTTGTACGAAATTTAATGTAGTTTAATTTTGTAAGTTAAGTTTGTTAAGTTTTTTTACTAAAATCAATTGTTTTCGAGATATTTAAGGAAAACTGATAAATCCCCCATTGAACCCCCCACGCACCCCCACCAACGGAGACTTTTAGTATGTCTTTTAGGTCAATCTCCATCAAAACTATGCAAAATTTCAAAACTAAGGGAAACGGATGTGTGGGGAGTAAGGGAGTACGACTGTTCATTAAATAGGTTTGTCAGACGCTCCCCCCGCTCCGACATATATAATATTTCTCTTGTTTAATTATTATATAGGCATAAAGTT
>BGPR01020186.1:0-15640 GCA_013235015.1 Araneus ventricosus
TAAAGAATTAAAAGATTAGAAGAACTGTTTAACACACGCGTGCAGAGTCTTTAAACAAAAGCTAAAATAAGAACGCTAACAGATATAATACACCGTGTAAATCAAGAGTCGAATAGAGTGGCCAAAAACAGAAATTACTTATGTCATGCAGAAACTTTTTTATAAACATGCGGATTACGATTATTGATATTAAAAACACTTTTTAATTCGTTTCCTTTTACATGCAGTGGATATATATATAGAGAGAGAAACAGAAATTCGTTTCAAATTTCATTAAATTGCTGTAACGCTAGAAATATAAAATAGTAAGATGTTATTCTTTGGTGAATCGAGATCACACAGACATGAATTGTTTTAAAACTTGAGATAACAAAACATACACATATTCACCTTCTAAATATGGGAATTGGATTATAAGATAATTCGTGTCAAACCGAAAGATGATTTACAACAGTTAATTATGAATATTGTTAGTAATGTTATTGACCATAGGATTTTGCTATTTATTTCTACGGATGATATGGCATTTAAAATCCTAAGGTTGTGTCTATGTCTACGTGTGTGTTATAAGTCAAAATTCTGCTTGTACTCCCCAAAAAACTAAATAGTATTGAGACGGTTAATGTTTATTTTCCATGAATGAATGTGTGAAAGAAAAGTTTGAATTCGTTTACAGTGTGGTTGGGCAGTATTTTCTATTCTTTAAAATATAAAATAGTTTAAGCGGTATTTCTAATAAATTTTGCTTTGTAACTTACAGCCGATATTTTATCAAAAACATGGAGGAAATTGTCTCATAAACGTGAAAGCTTTTATTTTGGTGAAAGAGGCTGGAAAAAAAACTGGTACGAAGCCAACAAAACTTGCTATTCTCTTCCTGTAAAATCAACACTTTTACAAAGCATCAGGGATTCGGAGGAATATTCCGCATTTAAATATTTTTACGACAGTGCTTTAGGAGGTAAGTGCTCTTTTTTGATATTGCGTGATGAAATCTTTAATTATCTTAAAATTCAATGCTTTAATAGGAATTTATTGCAATCATAGTAATTTTTTGAAATTTGATTAATTCTTTCTAAGCAAAAAATGCCAACTCTTTACTTACACGTCAAGCAAAACTCAATCTTGAAGAAGCAAACAACAATGCATCTAAATCTGCTATTAAACTTTTGAGAAAAATGAAAAATCAATCAATCCAATACCTAATTAAAAGAGTAATGCACAGTCGTGGAATTAAAACTAGTGATAATATATTATAGAAAAATGCAAATTGAAAGTGATAAAAAACATCTTTCTTGTACTTTTAAGAATATAGTTAAAGTATCCCTCAGGTGGTTAGCAGTCGCAGCGACTTTTCAGAATGTCCGAGGCCCCCCTTCAATTTACCCCTCCTGCTCCTTTTGAAAAACAGACCCTTTTTCCTCAGGCAAATTTTTTTGTGTATGACTTTGTTCCGGATATTGAATATATTCAAGGGAAGATCCGCTTAGCTTTTCTTCGCGAGATAATTTACGACTGTCGAAGTGTATCCAGATGAGGGCCAGAGAAGTATTCCTTGTATTTCTCTTGTCCTGATCCAGATGTACTTTTCGCTAAACTTAGTATACATTTGCCGGCTTTTTGTGTCTAGTTTCTTTGTCGTAACTGAAAAATTACAAACACATGTAATGGCAGCAAATTCTTGTTGCTTCATCACTACTAAACCAAGAAAAAAGGTAGGATTTTACTGACATAAAGTAAATAGCCTGCTTTGTTCGGTGGCTTTCAAAGAGATCCATAAGAATTCTATGCAAGAGTTTATCACATTTGAGTAATGATTTTGGGAAATTCTTCCTATTACAATCACAGAGGTATGTATTCTATCTAGGCATTTGAAGAACTCCAATGTCATGCTCTGTGTGTAACCGAGAAATAACAAGCAATTATAAGAAACGATCTCGTGAAATACTCAGGGCTGCCCACAGCCTTGAAAAGAGCAGACAAGTCTTTATATGTAAATTATTTTATTTTCAGGTGATAGGGCACCAATCATTGATTTTTTAAGCTGAAAATTTCTTATTATTATGGTGTCCCTTTAGAGGGTTAAAGCTGAACACGCAATATCGTGCCGATAACGAAATATTACGAATGACGAGCAAAAACATTACCTCTGAATTAATATAAAAATAGAAAAATAACATTCTAATATATTAATAATTGCCTAATTACGACAGATAAAATAATACAAGTCTTTGGCGGAAATTTATTATAAACCGATTGAAAGTGATTATAACTGAAATACGGACTGTCTCTGCCGTCTGCTGAGAAAAATATAGAGCATTGACATTCTGGAAATAAGAAGAGTCGTTCCTTTCTGGAATTTATTTCATACAACTATTCCGGAAGCAGAAATATTAGCTAATGTCTGACCCGCTTAACGAGCTAGGTTGATAATGGGTATAGTCAGGTGGGCGATAATATGAACAGTGAAGTGAGTGGACGATAATAGGAACACTTAAGTGGGCGATAATAGGAACACTGAAGTGGGCGATAATAGGAACACTCAAGTGGGCGATAATAGAAACACTCAAGTGGGCGATAATAGGAGCAACCTAACACTAAAAGTTTGTAGCCACCTCTTCGGAATCAGATTGCAAGCCAAGAAAAAAACTACACCAAAATGTAGCCAATTATAGTAACTATCACTGCCTCAAGTGATATAACATTATCCCTTGAACTTTACTGATTATACTAAAAATAATGAAACATGATTACTAACTCCCTTAACACGAAAATCAACAGAAATTCTCAGAAAAAAGAAAAACAACACAGGTACATATGGCTTCCTCATACAACTACTGAAGGGGGAAGCTCTGCATCTCTGGTAGTGAACACCACCGCTAAAAATTAAGAAGAAACCGTAGTGGGCGATATTAGGAACATAGGTAATATTTGGGCCCCCTATGCGAGATGATGCGAGAAATAGTGCTCACTCTGCGTGTCTCGTTTACATTCCATTTCTTATGTAGGTGGTAAAGCATATCTTCATAAATTTATCTAAAATTTCGATTTTTCGCTCCGTCAAAAATTGCATTGATGTAAGTGTACTGAGATGTCCTGTCAGTCCCGAATCTACTAATTATGTGAACAATAGACCTCGCTTCAAAACAAACAGAAACAAGACAGAAAAAGATCTGCTTTTTAAGGTTAAGATCTTTAAAATTTTACCCAATGATGTCATTCATTTTGAAGACAATATTGTTTCCAGGGACATCAGAGAACATAATTTGTCATTTGAGGAGGTTTTTTATTTCTCCCATACCTGCACTATCTGACAAAGCTATATTTACTGTCTTAAAACAATCAATGTACAATATTGAACACCTATATTATGCAGAAATTTTATTCCTAATAGTTACAAAACAAATACATTAACTTAGGAATAAAGTTACATAAAAAATGTACTGGAAAAAATTGCAGAGAATTTTACGCTCGAGAGTGGAGATAGTATTCAAAGTTTTATAATATGAACCGTTTGGCTAGAATCATTTAAAAAACACACTTTTCAGAAAAGAGAAAAATAAGATTATATGGAACTAAACGGGAAAAAGCAACTCTCAATATTATCGATAACTAAGATGTTATCACTTTTTTTTCTATGCGAATTATTTATAGAAGTCATTTACATTTTTACACACAAAAAATAATAATTATTAAATGTCTTGCGATGACCAAATGATTGAACTATTTTAACGATGCCAAACTCGCCATTGTCTCGCCAACACACTGAAACCAATCAAACGACCGCCCTCTTGAAATGGAATAAAAAAATGTTCTTACATATACGTCGTTTTTTATAACCTCAGAAGGATATTCATGTGAAATTTGAAGAAAAACAAAAAAGGTTTGGCCGTGACGCCGTAACAAACAAATTTACAGACAGGCGAAATGCTGAAATGTCGAGTTGAAACAGAGAAATCTCTTCGCTTCGTCAACTAAGCACAAATGATAAAAATGTTTTTTAATTTAATCTATAGCGCGCTCTTTTTGGATGAATCTGTTCCAAGATGGAGATTCCTTGAAATGGCTGAGCTCGCCAGAAGAGGGTCCGACTTTCGTAGACTGGAGAAAAGATACAGATTTCTATATGAAGCGGTCTGCCGGCATTCTTACTGGAATTGGAAGTTTTTCCTGGTCTCTGGAGGATCCCTCGTCAGAACACGAAATCATTTGTGAAACGCAAGACCTCAAAGAATCTCGTAAGTCTTAAAAATTTTGATAAACATTATCAAAGGATTTTCATCATCAATTATTCATAATTTAATTCTTGGCTAGAATTATTTCGATGTAAAATATACTCAGCGTTTCTTAATAGTGCTTACATGATCTTTCCTAACTGTTATGCAAAAAAATTTAATTCGTTCTCTTATAATGCGTTCATATAAAAGATGGTACACTAGTCATGATACAAATTAATTTATTAATAATTTATACCTTTTTCAATTATATCTCAGTTGGTCATTACATTTAACAAGCTATATTAATATTTATTTATTTTATTTTATCTTCCAAATTGGCATCGTGGAATTGACTTTCATATACTTCATCATGAACATGGAACAGTTTTGGGTGTTAATGTCGATTTTCGAACAACTTCCTTAAACTATTTTACACGTTTTTTATAACAATGATCTCATGTTTCTAAATGCAGGGTTCCCAGTCATATCCGTTCCCCCTAACGTCTAAACGGTGACAGTTTAGGCCATAAAGTTGGTGTCTAGGTATAGTAAAAAGGTTATGCGCTACTCGATGAGACAACTTACAACGCCATCTATCGGCAAATTTTGGAATTAGCGGTCCTATCTCGTAACAGGTGAAAGATACGAGAAAAAAGTCAGTTAGAAAGTTGTAGAGCATTCTCGATTTAGTACGAAAAGATACCTTCAGCACATTAATATTCAAAACAGAATGCAAAAAATGAACATTTGTTTGATCACGATTTCTAAAATTGTCATGTCATAAAGAGTGGAAGAAAGAAACTGAGACACGTCCCTGTCTTCTGTACCATTTATTTATATTGCTCAAAATGTTCTCCGTTAGCCACTATACACATTTGCACTCTGGACTGGTTTCTCGCTTCGCTCGCGTTTCACGACGCCATAGTGTTGAAAATCACAATCAAACAAATGTTCATTTTTTACATTCTGTTTTGAGTATTAATGCGCGCAAGGTATCTTTTCGTACTAAATCGAGAGTGCTCTACAACTTTCTAAATGACTTTTTTCTCGTATCTTTCACCGTTTACGAGATAGGACCGCTAATTCCAAAATTTGCCGATAGATGGCGTTGTAAGTTGTCTCATCGAGTAGCGCATAACCTTTTTACTATACCTAGACACCAACTTTATAGCCTAAGCTGTCACCGTTCAGAATTTAAGGGGGGTGCAACGGATATATGTGGGAACCCTGTATATAAATTGTAAATGTGGATTTTTAAAATCAATTTCTCCCTTTTTTTCTTAATATGCTAGTCTGCGAAATTATGCGTAGTTCTGAGTTTCCGATGATTATATAATATTTTAATATTTCAAATCTCAATATTCTTTATTATATTATTAAGCTTTTATTACATATGAGAGACACCATTTCGTATTGATTTTGAGAATTGATTTATTGGAAGATTCCATGATTTTCATAATAATGAATAAAGAAATATATAAAAAATAAAACTTCGAAAATGGTAAAAATAAACAAGTTTTTAGAAACATCCTTTTATTAAAGTACTAAAAAGTGAAAATAGTTTTTAACAAAAATCTGAAAGTCAGAACAAAAATCGAAAAATCGCGAAATCAATGGAAACACTGCAATAAGAAATTTAAACCTTAGTGTTCATAAAAAGAAAGAAAATTCTTAATTCATTAATAACAATTAAAAATTTATTTGAAATGTGATTAAAAGTGAGGCATTTCTAATTCACCTTTAATGATCTAGTTTTGACCTATCAAAAATTTATAAAAAAATTATTTTCAACTATTTAGTGCACTAATAATCGCCCACCACGGTTTCTTCTTGATTTTAAGTGGTATATAGTGACCACTACTGGAACTACAAAGCTTTCCCCTTCAGTAGAAAGCCTTTTGAAGCTGCGCTAATTTTCCTTTTTCTGGGAATTTTTATTCATTTTCGTGTTAGAGAATTATTAATCATGTTTCATTACTTTTAGTATAATCAGTAAAGTTCAATTCATAATGTTATACCATTTAAGGCAGTAATAGCGACTATAATTGCCTACATTTTGATGTAGTTTATTTTTTGGTTTCGTTCCGATTCCGAAGGGCTATGCCTCCTTGTTTGAGGGTTCAGTTGTTCCCAATATCGCCCACTTGTGCATTCCTATTATCTCCTGACCCCTTTGAGAGGCACTGAGCTAAAAGAAAAATTACTTTTGAAAAATACATGATTGATCTTCTATCACCTAACAAGGCTCCTAAGTTCTTTTTTAATTTAATGTTTTCTTTAGGGAAACGTCTTAAAAGAATACTTTAACTACATTGCTTAAAGTACAAAAAAATCTACCTTGTTGTACTTTTAATTTTGTTCTGCCTAAATTATGTTTAATAAATAAAGTATGATCATAACATAAGTTGCACTTTATTTGAATCCATTTTAAACATAAGCGATATTAGGAACATATAGTGAGCGATATTCCCCTGTAGCACAAAAATATTAAATAATATTTGCACAATGTTATACAATATTATGAACATCTAGGAACACCGAATACCGTAAAAAATGTTGTACAGTATGTAACAATATTTCCGAGTAAATAATTTTCATGAATAATATGAAAGCAATGCATTTTATAAAAATTCTCATATTGACTCAGGATATCATTTCATTTGAGATTTTATTTCAAAAACCTACACTGGAACGATTATTCTTTAAGATGCTGAATATTATATTATACTATACTATACAATTAATACAATATTTTAAATTATACGTTTATCGACGTTATACAGTTTCTAAGCGTTATTTGTTTAAATGAAAAACAAACATTTGATTTTCAATACCGCAAAAATATTATAAAATATTAAAAGCATCTCGCAATGCAATGAAAGAGGAATAAAAAAATAAACATTTTAAAATTTTTAAGGAAAAAGGAAAAATTTTCGAAATCAAAATACAATGTTCTTTTAAATGTGAAGTTAGTTTGTCGTCAATAGATGGCAGCATAATCATACTGTACAATACAATAAAACAATATAATGAATTCTACATTCATCGACGTTATTCAATTTAATTTAGTAAAACGTTCATATGATTATCGTTACGAATCTTGTATTGGGTATCAGTACTGCAAAAATAATATAAATCTTAAAGTTGTCTCGTAATACATTGAAAGAGGAATAAAAAAATTAAACCTTCTCAAAATAATTCTGTTAGACAATCCTTCCCAAGTAATATAAAATATCATACAATATCTTAAAATTTGAAGATGTAATATTCAATATTTTTCCCAGTAGTGAAACAGTGTAAAATGTAAGAATTTTATAATATCATATAATATTTGATTCATAATATTGATCAATGTTAAATATTACTGTATAATAATTTACAGTATTGAATAATATAACACAGTATTGAATTATATTTTAAAGTATTGAAGAATATTATAATGTTTTAAATAATACTATAACCAAATTATTTTACAGAAAACTCTATTTCATCTGTTGCATCTGTTTAGTGTTCAAAAACCAATTCAAACCCTAGAAAATATAAATGGTTTCTTAAAAGTAAAAACCTTCTTAATGGCTCATATTTACTACTTTTGAACCTAACTATCTGAATTTATTCCAATAGCGAATCTTAGTTAAAAGCGAAAATTGCTTCCGCCTTGACTTCAACTTACATTCTTATTCTGATAAAAACCAATTTGATTAAAAAAACTATTCAGAATTAGATGAGAATGAACATCATATTTCGTAGAGATCCGAACCTCTGTTATTCACACTTCTTTATAATAATTTACATCTGCTACTTGTTATCTGGCTGGTGTAGTTGATAAAACGCTGGTTATGTAACCTCACAGGCCCGGATTCGAGTCGCGAAGAAATAAACGTTGTAATCATTGTAAGTGATAATGTTCGTAAAATAATGAGATGCTATCCGGAAGTTCAGTACGTAAAAATGAAATGTACTTTATTTTTCAATGCGCTAAAATGTATTTTAAGAACATTCAGTATATTGTTTTATTATGAAATATTAGTAAATATTATATAATATTATTCAGTATAGTATAATATTATTTAATATGGTTATAATATTATGCAGTATTATATGACATTATCCAATATTATGTGAAAAAACATTGTACAGTATTGAAAAAGTCTTATATTTTACACTGTTTCAATATTGGGGAAAATATTGTATACTATTACTTTTGTGAATTTATGATATTATACAATATTATGTGCAACTTGGGTTATGAACACTTTCTTTAGTAGGAAAAATTCTGCAGTCGCATAAAAAGTTTTGGTGTGTGTGTTAAACTTATGTGTTAAGAGTTGTAATTGGGTATATATTTGGATAGCAGTCCAGATAATAGATTGGAACGATTTTTAGACAAAATTGCTCATGAATTATCCCTCTGATTAAAATAATGGCTTAAGTGGGCGATAGTTGGGCTCCCTACCTTAAACAAACAACCAAGTGCCCATTTAAACGGCGATCGAAAAACAGTCTTCGTATATCAATTCGATTAAAGTATTCCGTTCGTGAAGAAGAAATCTTATCTTTAGTCTATACGATGATAGCATAAATCTGAGGAAAACTTCGAAGAACCTATTTTTATTGAATGATTGAATTTGTACTAGGGTAAGTCAGTAAGCAGGTTACACACCGATATGAGGGTTCGGGAATCAGCAGTAAATTGTTTCCAAATATGTCAATAGGTGCCAGAAAAATGCAAATGCATGATGTTCATTTCGAATTTTTGAGAAAACAGTTGTACGCATTCTCAAATGTCTTTTAAAATAACAACTATGCTCGAAGAGTGTACGCCAGAATAACAGAAATGCATTGTGCGTTTTTTGCTGGCAAAAGGATTTCCGGTAAATGATTATTCTCTAGGAAATGCTTTAAGTTAACAGTGAGAATTGTTTTTGAATTTCCTCAAGTGGTGTACTGCAACATTGTATCGAAACTCTGGGATGCAATTCGTACAGGCCTATTGACTCGAGGAATTTTGTTCCATCAGGACAATACCACGCTTCGTAAAGCTCGATAAACCGAGGCGAAAGCTGAGTTTTGATGGAAACTTTTTCAACATCTGCTTTAACCGCTTAACTTAAAATCCCGAGAATACTCGTGCATCGAATGATCTCATTTTTAGTCTTAAAACTAAAATTTAATCATTAATTAGCTTTATAATTTTACACAAAAATTACGTAGGATTTATAAACATCTGAAGTATTATAAGTCTTCTGAGATGAATGGAAACGCCAGCCCCTTTCTAAAACAGAAGGGGTCAACTTATTCGATAGCAAAGAAAATAATTCAGCTAAGGTTAAAGCACAGAGTTTGCCGCAAGATTTATCATCTCTTTGATCCGTTTTAATTGCAAGCGTTTCGTGAGTGACGCAGACTCTAAATGAGAGGTACAAAAGCGGTTGAGACAGCACTCCGAAGACTTATGCAGCAGGCACTGGAAAACTCATAAAGAGATGAGATATAGGCATCAATATAAATGGCGATTAGGTAAAGAAATAAACATGATTTTTAAGTAAATATCTTGGTTTCCCATTTTTCATTGGCTTTTGTAACTTCCTTACTGAGTTGCCCTCGTATATTCCAGTTTTGCTTTACTGTTAGGAATATCATTTTTCTGCATCATGTCAGATTTCTTCAAAAATATAAGTTCACATGCATATGAATTTAACATGTCTAACTTAGGGCGTGAATAACATAACAAAGAAATAAATTCAAATTGATGAAAAAAATTTCTTTGTCTTATCTTCATACAGAAGGTTATGTGGAGCATAAAAGTAATAAACACACTACCTAAATACTGTAATTTTTAGACCAAAAACACTGAAGCCAACACGTATTTTCCCATATGTAATCAGTCAACCTAACCTGTGTCGCTTCATGGGGACCTATAAATATGTTCCTAAAATAATTCTTCACATCTGGTAGTAGTAGATTTCTACAGGGTTTTTCTCGGCGTGTCCAGTGATTCTTGTCTGTCTGGAGTGAGCTATTCTTGTTGTAACTTCCTGGTTCTCATAAAACGAGCACACAACTTTTCAATACTCGCAAATCATACCTTCATGATGATTTCAATCTGAGTTTTTGAGTAGCCGCTCAATAACTTCAAACTCTACTTTAAGATGGATAAAATAAGTTACTGGTACTAACATTAGAAAGTTATTATTGAAATGCAAGACACATTTCAAAGTTTTCTTCAATGAAGAATCTCTTATCCTGTGCCATAAACTTTAGTACTAAGTATTCTTAAAATATTAATTGGTAAGCATAGGATATCTGCAACTTAAAATTAAGCTATCTTTAAATTACTTAAAAGTGGAATTCGGAATTACTTACTTTCCGAATATTATATATATTAGGGTGTCTCAAAAAAAACTTGCTCCTCATGGTTTTTCCATTCCTTTTGGTCCTAATAGAAAGTACATGAAGTTTCAGCCCTCTAAATTAACTGTAGGAGTTGCCTGTAAAGCCCTGAAATTTGAGAAAAAGATTATAAAATGTCAAATTTTTAGAATTTTTAAAGAAATTTTATATGGTTGCTAATGTGTTAAAACTGGTTTATATTTGTTCCAATGGACATTTTTAGTTAGAATATAAGCACAAATAAGTATTAACTGTATCTTTAGCCACTTGGGGATAAAAGCATATATTGAGTAAAATTTGCAACAATTCTGCATTGCTGCTTTTTGGAAACAAAATACCATAATTACTGTATGTTCACAATAAAATCTTAAAAATTTACTAAAATGTTAAAGAAGGATATAAAAATCAACGCAGTGATAAGTTAAAATCTACAATTTTAATTGACAGTTTAACACGTAGCATTAAAGAAGGATTTAATACTCACATTAATTAATTGTCCAAATAGCTTGTAAAAATTCTAATAACTGTCAAATAATCTCATGTCATCACTTTAACTACTTTGAATTTCATTCAAAACTGACTTCTTAAAGCAAGGAGTTTTTTCCCCTACTTTCTTCAACAGAATGAAGTAGATTTTGAGTCCGTTCTTCATTTTTGGTTATCGATTGACTGAAATCTTCCATTACATTTGCCCCTCTTTCGACGGTTTCATTTACTACTTTTAAGTTTTTGATACAAATTTCACTTCTTTGAACGCGAAAACTTCTTCTCAGGCTTCAGGATTATTTTTTAATCATGCTCCATTTTGGTTCAACAAAAGAAAAATCAACCATGACTACGTTCCAACCAATTGATGCAGATTTGTGGTACGATTGAAAACAGAAAAAACGGCGACACCAGTGGGAAGTGATTTTCCGTTAGCTTTGTATTTCATTAAGGACGCTGCAGTCTTCTTATTTTCAGTCTCACACTTTCTTAGAAAATAAAGAAAATATTACTGCTTCTTCTGTAAAATATCACAAATGTCTACTAAAAGCTAAACCCGAATGTTAAAAGGTTAAAAGTTAACCCCCATAATTCATCCAAATAATCCTACTACATTTTTCTTTTATTTCTAACAGATGACACTGCTGTTTATGTAAGGACAAGCGTTCAATCTACATTATATGGTGATCCTACGATAGATTTGTATTGTGAGCAGAGTGGCTGGTATAAAGCGTCCAGTTTTAAATGGTTTATCGATGGTGCCGAAATTTATGGAGTATATATTTCAACACATTTAATATTGAATTCGAGACAGGGACCAGAACCTCAAATAATATCGCAATTTCAGGGATATTATTACTGTTCTGTTGATTTAGATAATACCTCCAAGCCAATTTTTTCTTCTAAACTTTTGATTAGATATCCAGGTAAGCAACAATATATATTTTACTGATTTTTTATGATTTTTTCAGGAGAATTATTTAATGAATATCAGGATGGAATATGGCTTACAGATAATTTCTCTTACATAATTTTACTGTGGTTCTATGAAATGTTATATTTTAAAGTTTGTAATAAAAAAATTTTCCACGTTAAGAATATATTTAAATGTAATTCTCAAAAACTCATAGGGAAAAGTTTGAAATTTAGATCAAAAAAATAATTACCAATATTTTAGCTGTCGGAAGTCATTTGCTGTTATTTTAACTTTAGTTATGTGACTAGGGAATAAAAAAAATACATATATCGGAAAAATTTATCCCTAAGGTTATATTGCCTTAACTACCTTCTATAGGATCCGGTATGTCTATACAAAGTTTTCCCCTTCCTCCGAAGTGACTTCCGACTGCTATCAGTTGTTTTCTAGATTACTCAAAAACTATACATTCATTCCTAAAAATGGAATAAATGAAAGTTATGGAGCATAAAATTTCTGCGTAGAATGAATCAAACCAACATTACATAATTTGCTGCAGTAGAATGGTTACAAACTATTATCAAGTTTGCAATTATTTTCCAATTTAAAAAAATCGACATTCCTTAAAAAGATGACGTATACAATCAAAGAATTTGTCTAAATAAAGTATCAATGCAAAAATAATCACTTTTTGTATGCAAACATACATATATATCGGTGCACCAATACCAGAGTGCAAATATGATGTGGAGGTTTGGAGAGGTAGTACCAGCTAAGGTGGCATACTTTTTAACTGACCACGGTTAAAAATTAGAAGACATTTCCAAAATAGCTTTCATGTTGCGTCTGAATGGGACATTGGTCTGACTAAACTAAAGTAAACCAGTGCTAAACAAATATACCAAATTTCCTATTGTTGTTTAAATTGAAGAGAAAAGAGGAACTGCAAATATTCAATAGCAGAACTTGAAACTCTGTATTGAATAGGTAATATAATTTTATAACAAGCATGTACAAAAGAAGTTAGTAATTGTAAGAGACATATAAGAAAACAAATTGTGTAAAAAGATTTTCGTTAACATAATATATATATATATACAGTGCGTTCTAAATTATTAGAACGGACTGTGTTAAAATTTCATCTTTTGTTTATATAATTTCAAAAAAATTGATAATTATGTATTATGAATTATGTATATATTCTATTTTGTTTTCATTTTCTAGTACTTAATTTCAACCTACATATATGCATATGATTTTTAGTTATTTCATGAAATATCACTAATTTTTAGAAAGAATTATTGTTTTAAACATTATATTCTAGCTGTTCAAAATTATTCGAATGACAGATGATGAAGGCTATATTTAAGTGAGTACGAATCGGAATTGTTTTTATTTTGGTAAATGTTTTAAACAAATAATAGATTAATTTATTTGGTAATTAATTTTTTTAGTCTATGAATCATTCAAGCCAACAATAATGCTCAAGAGCTGAAATATTTCTTTTGATTTTTGCCACCGCAACAAAGAAGATAGAAATGATCGTGTGGAAACCTAGAAAAAAATTATAAATTTATGATGTTGGGTGTCTACTATTTATGCAAAAACTATCAGCCGACAGGATCCATCGAAAACAAGAGAGGACGAAACAGGAAATCGTAAACAAGTACAAGAGGAGACGCTATGAATGTAAGATTCCCACAGAAGAAGAACGATGTATCGCCAAGAGAGATTGTGGAAGATTTGAAATTGAATGTGTCAGATCTAATAATTTGCCCTACAATCAAAAATCACGGTTCATAAACTGTATCCAAATAAAAAGAGAATACATCTCAAAACAAAACATGGCAATGCGCTTGACCTTTGCAAATGAGCATATTTCTTAGGTTTCACAATTCTGGGATAGTATTTTATAGTCATACAAAAGTAAATATGAACTGTTTGGATCAATGAAACGTAAAAGAATCTGAGGAAGATCAGGTGAGGCTCTTTTGCTGATGAATATCCCACAGAAAGTAAAACACTGTGATGGATGAGTAACGGTATGGGGTTGTTTCACTCTAAAATTGTTTTTGAAGCAAAGTTATTGTAAGTATGTACGTCGATATCATGTCCCAAAATCTGAAGAAATCTATCGGAAATTTGAGTGTGGGTCGAAAGTAAATCTTTCAACGAGATAATGACCTAAAAAACATTATTTTTTAAAAAACAAGATAATGGAGTGGTCACCATAAAGGCCAGACCTTAATCCCATCTAGAATTTATTATCAGTTTTAAATCTTAAATTTCCTTCTGAAGACAGAAGAAATTAAAATCAATTTTTTGAGACGATCAAAAATGAATCAAACAAGAGTATTTTATTTTCAAAAATTGTTATGCTATTTTTTGTTGTAAGTTTAAGACCGTTCGAATAATTTTGAACAACACGCAATTTAGTATTATTTGAAAATATTCCAATTCTGACTAATTTTGCGTGAAGTTAGCGTTATTTGAAGATTTTCTAATGAATGCGATTAAATTAATAATAAAATTAACACATTTGAGCTATAAATAAATAACTTTATTTTCTGTAATAAAAAGTCAAATTTTTTTATAGTGTTCTAATAATTTTGAACAGAACTGTATGTATATACATATATATAATATAAATCCAAATATAACTTGTATATAATCATACAGAAATAAAGTAATATATATATATATATATATATATATATATATATATACAAAATAAAGTAAACAAAACATATCAAGAATCAAATTCTATACTGAAAGGTCATTATTTGAACAATACATCAATTTTAAATAAAATCTAAAAAATTGAAAATACTAAACATACCATTAACAAAAAATAAAGTTTCAGCATTTATATGTCAACAAGTAAAAAGACTCTGTTGTTATTAAAAGTATTGAAATAGGCAATCCAAGTAAATGGAGTTTTCAACAATTAAAATAGCAGCTTGGCTGTGGACAAGCTTTAGCCAGGTTAAGTTAATTTTGCTGTACAAACCATCCCTGTTACTATTGTTGTTGAAAAAACAAACAGGGTAATTTACCCTAAAATGAAAGAATTTAGAAAGAAAAGTCTTATACTAACCGTGTATATATATATATATATATATATATATATATATATATATATATATATATATATGTTTTCGTTGTTGCAGTCATAAAACAGCCGAGTTGTTAACCAATTTGCTTTATTATAAAAATATTTTGGAGAGTGGTGGACATACCAACATCTTAGTTGAAGTTTTTAGTAAAAGTATACAGAAAATCCCAGATTCTCTCAGATGAGGGAATAACAATATAACACGTGATCAAAGTGAAGGGAATATTGGCTATTTTTAATAAATTACGTAAGCGTTTTAGGGAAAAAGTCTAGCGCCAAGGAGACGCGTCATCATTTTCGGTGGGCACGTGAAAGCGATTAAAATGTTCTTTTAGTAATAAATATGCCAAAACGAGAGATTTAATATACCTCCAGCGCGGGAAATAGAACGAAACTGGAGTTTAAGAAAAGTGATTTTGGAATACATTAAGACTTTAAAATATATAATATTAGAATTTGAAATAAAATTAAGTGAGGTTATTACACACACACACACACACATATATATATATA
>BGPR01020186.1:16040-28180 GCA_013235015.1 Araneus ventricosus
ATATATATATATATATATATATATATAATAACCAATGTATAAAATATAACATAATATTCAAAAGAAATATATATATATACATAAATAATCATATTATCTTTTGTATTTCATTTGTATGATTATTGATAAGGTAATTTGATTGTAATTTTAATTTTTAGATTATTATTTGTATATATTGAAAATATAATACATGTTTTGATTAATTGAAATATTTAACTACATATATATATCAATGTCATGAAAATCAATCAATGTTGAAATTAAATGGAAAGACTGTGGTTTATCGGTAAAAGCGTATAGATGCTCATCAGGGGTAAATAAGTGAAATCTATACGAACCACTAAAAAATTAGAGAAATCACAATGTTTTCAGCGAACAGTGCTAGCATAAAGCTAAAAACACTGTCCTTCACCCCGAACATTATGATAGACCAAGAATTTGAATGAAATACCAAATATAAGAAATAATTTTACGAACCTAAGACTGAGGGATGCAGCCAACGGCAGACAGGACAAAGAAATGAACTGAACGCGTCATGTAGTTTCCGGATGTTTACGAAATATCAAGTTACTTTCTTTTGCGCCAAACTTCTAATGTTGGGGAGTTTCGATTAAGATGAAGTTACCGATGGAAGCAAAGATGAAAGCTATCTACATTGAGAAAACGATGACGATTAAAGATATTATGATAAAAAAGGAAAATGATAACAAAAGGGTGTATTAAAAAATTAAAGATTAAGGAGAAAAAGGTAATGAAAAAGAGAAAATGATAACAAAAGAGTGTATTTAAAAATTAAGGTGGAAACGGTAAGTTTTAAATAATATTTGAATTTGAATTCCATTAATAAACGACTGAAAAATGCGTTTTCGAGTTAATCACATTAGACCTGTCTGGCTTGAGAGACCCTACTACAGAATTAGAAAATGCGGCAGCATAGCTCTAATATGCAATCCTTTACTTACATCTTAAAGCCATTAATTAAAGGTTCGTAGAAGGAGGTAGGAATTTTATTACTATTAAGGTTATTTATAAGGTGCTGAATTTGTTTCTTGATTAAATTTTTATCGCTGCATGATTTGTTAATTCTTATGAGTTGATTAATGATAGTGTTTTTGTAGATTTTAGAAGAGATATTTGACTTCCAAAAAATATATCTATTGACATTCAATTTAAACTTGTTTCTTTTGTCATAAATATCTATTTTTAAAGTATTTTGGCAATCAATAATCAAGTCCAGAAAAATAACTGGTTCTTGATAGCTATTGGTTTGGATTAATTTAAGTTCATTTGGATACAGATTATTATTAGTTGTATTGAAATCTTTATGAATAAAAATAATGAGGCCATCAATTAATCTAAAGAATGAATTCGAATTAATAGCGATATTCCGTTCAAAAAAGTGTAGAAATAAATTGGCAAGTAGAGATGAATAACTGGTCCCTTGTGGGATGCCTTTAATTTGCTGAAAGATATTTTCCTCGTTGAAAATGAAGTTATTGTAAACACAGTAATTTGTAAGATCTTTCCAGAATGTTATTGGGATGTTAAGTAAATTGTTTAGGTCGTAGAAATAATTGATTAAGACTTCTTGTAATTTATCTAATGGGATGTCTGTGAAGAGGTCTTAAAAATCATAAGTTTCTATTGTATCTATTTTATTATTTTAAGGAATTCGATAACTTCATTATTGTTTTTAATTATCCAGGTAAAATTTTCGTCTTATATATATATATATATATATACTAATTCTCATTTATTATGGGAGAGTGGCGGACATACGCGCATCTTAGTTGAAGTTTCAAGTTAAAAAGCGAACAGAAAATTTCCTCAGGTAGGGATTTAGCATATAGACACGTGATCAAAGTGAAGGGAATAATAGCTATTTTTAGTATATTACGTAAGTGTTTTAGGGAAAAGTCTGTAAAAGAATTCGCGATTTATGTGTGCGCATGAAAGCGATTAAAATATTCCTTTAACAATAAATATGCCAAAACGCGAGATTTAATATACCTCCAGCGCGGGAAATAAAACGAAACTGGAGTTTAAGAAAAGTGATTTTGGAATACATTAAGACTTTAAAATATGTAATATTAGAATTTAAAGCAAAATTAAGTGAGATTATTTTATATATATATAAGCGTGGCACTTATTATAATGGAGAACAAATAAAATTTTTTAAGCGAAAACCCTTCATTTTTTTCATTTTACCATAATGTGTAAGTACACCACATAATTCTTCAATATATAAAGATTAACCCTTGCCGTATCGAGCTTGATTAACCCATTGCGGACAGGTACGGAGTATAGAGGTCGCCAGTGGGAGCTGAGTAAAAACTATCGGAGGTGGAGAGTTTACCATTCTTCTCACCTCGCATTAGCATTCCTCCTACTTGCACCGACACTTTCACTGACAATGAATCTGTCAGTTTTGTCTGATCTCGCTTGAAAGTACATGAAACGCTTCCCATAATCCAACCTGGCTGTCACGAAGCGGAGGGACATTATTTTTGCAGAGCAATATTCGGATACTGCTTTCTGTGGTCTTGAAAAAAAATTGCTTTTGCTCTGCATCCTTTGTTAAGAGTCGATTCAATTGCTTGCATAAATTTTATCCCTTTTTCGACTGTTGTCCACTCAACTGGTACGGAGGCTATCATGGCATCAGGCACGGGGACATGGGGTGGCGTTCTGTATCATTGATAATACTGAGTTTCCCGGGAATGTTTCTTATAACTTTAAATAAGAATCGTCTCTATCCGAAAGACATAGACTGAGATTTAGAAATCCAATTGATCCACGTCCAATTTTTTAAAAATAAATTAAAATTTTTCTGAGAAGTGAAGTCTGCTAATGCTTTTTCTGGAGAAAAAGCAAAAATAAAGTAAGTTTTTTGATGTCGTATCTAAATTCTGAATGATTTAAATAGTAAATATTCATTAGAAAATCTTGTTAAAAATTTAAAAATGATATAAATTGATTATATTTATAATTCAACTTAGCCACAATCATACTACTTAACTACACATACATCTAATTGCAAGGACTTTGTACTCCGTTTTCCTCCTGAAAGATTCATGATGGGTTTCAACATTAAATTAACAAGACAGATATGACAGGTATCATGTGAGGATGAATTTACTCCATTATTAAAATATTCCATATTGAAATGTCATATATATTTATCACTAAGATTAAATATTATTGTGAAAATTTGTTCAGAAATGTTTATCTATTATGCTCTCATTTCTTACTAATATTAAAAGAAATTTGATTGCTTCGTTTATAATATTTCAAAGTATTAAAATTAAACATGAAATAAAGTTATCTTAGTTGAGATCTGTTACCGTACAACAAACATAAAATCTTATCCAGGTCATCAGCATTTTTTCTGTGATATCTGTAAATCTATTTTGCATTTCTTTTTAAGGTGTGCACACATTTATTTTGCATATGAGATCAGAAATACCAGAAAATAGCAATTGCTCCGACTTGGTCTTTCTGGAGCTTCCTTTCATTGGAGAATTCAACAAATACTTACAGGCAAATTATCAAATTGGATCGAGGCTTTTTTTGAAGAAAGTCAACTGCAGTGGGTGAGTAGTTCAGTAACAAAGAAATATTAATAATCAAAGTTCTACCTTTGCTTGATATTAACTGACCTGTATTTTATTTGCGGCAGTATGGATTTGATAAAACATTTTATTACTCAGTAATTTAATGCGTTTTACGAATCTGATGACCATGAATCGCTTTAAGAATACAAACTGATACGTGTATCAAATTGTAGCTATTTATAAAAATAATTGCAACTAATTTTTGCTAGAAGAAAAAAATTGTAAATTTTTGCAAACTTAAAAACCAAATGGAAGCATAGACGATACTTTCTATGCAACAATATGTAATATGTTATAATAAAAATATTATTAATCAAGTTTAATTACTTGCATTAATAATTTTTAAAAATTAAGTACGTATAATTAAGTTACGTGTAATTATAAATATTTATACACTTATAAATGCAAATGTTTTTCAGTAAGGCTTAGGGAAAACCGCATTTAATTTTATAAGTGAGTACCAAAAATCAAGAATAAAATTTTACGCTTTAAAATTAAGTTTGAAGCACGGTTTGTGAGATTTAAACGATAGAAAGACAAATTTCATTGCTTTTTACTTTTTTTAACGTTGGATTCCCTACATTGTTATGTAAGTAT
Source organism: Araneus ventricosus (assembly GCA_013235015.1). Classification (NCBI taxonomy): domain Eukaryota; kingdom Metazoa; phylum Arthropoda; class Arachnida; order Araneae; family Araneidae; genus Araneus; species Araneus ventricosus. Next base: position 20,252 of record BGPR01020186.1, read on the forward strand.
CTATAAATGATAATAATCCTATTCCGATTTGAAGATAGAATTTAGTCAAGTTAGAACTTCTTCATTATACAAATATTTGTCACCACCACGTTTCGAAATGATCGAAATGTCGCATTTCAAAGTATTTCTAAATTAAGAGTAATTTTTCATCGCGATTAGTGATTTAGCATTGTGACAGGAAATAAATTCACGAGAAGAAAAAGAATGATTAATATTTGCCTTTAAAAAATTGAATTTTCACCGAAAACAGGATTTATGCAGAAGAAATTGAAATAGTTTGTTTAATACTCATTTGAAACCTTTTCTACACATGGACCTAAGCGAAAACAACTCTGAAATTTCAGTGGTTATTTAATTTTTAAAAAAATAAATGTTTTAAAAATGTAGAAAACCGAAAGAAAGTATCTCACATGATGTATTAACAGGAATCATTGATACAGGAGCAATGTTGCTTACGATGTGTATAGGTTTATTTACATCAGATTTAAAGAATGAGACTAAATTTTAATTAATAAAAAAATATGATATTTTCTTGATCATAATTTTTGAAATGAGTTTCGGAAAACATTTTTTTTTCTACGACAGTTTTATAAAAGTTTAGGTGTCGCAAATATATATATTTTCCTTCATTGGATCTTATGCAATTTCCTAAATTTTCGCCAGAAAATATAAAAATCAGAAAATCAAAAAACAGTGATGGAAATATGTCAGTGTATAGTACAATTTTAACTGCGTTATGCGAAGATCTTTATATATCCCAATTGTCTGTTTTTGATTATACTTTATCTAGACAAAATTAGTTTCGACCGCTAGTTATAAATTAAAGCATAATTTGGAATAATATGAGAATGTCGAGGGGAGAACACGCCCATTAAAAATCAGAAAATCTTCTTGAAACACAGCATTACGTCAAGAAATAGTGTAAAAGAAGTAAAGGATTCACTCGTCTGAAAGCGAAATCCATTCATTTTATGTATAAAAAGAAATATCGAAATCAGTTGCATTTTTTGTTGTGCCTGTGCATGAGTGTATTACAGGGTAGTTCGCCGGACCTAGAAACGAAATTTGGCATAAACATTCTTTGAAGGGATAAATTTTAATTAGAAATTTAATTAGTTAAAAATTAAGCAAAATTTTAATGTTTCTGATTAATAACTTCCTAAAATATTACAGCAAAAATATAATTTTTACACCATCCCAAAATGCAAAACATTACCTTTTCAATGATATAAAGTTGCTGTACAGTTTTCTACCTAATTTCAATAAATTTTTAAACATATTTTTAGGCATAATTTACATCAATGATTTCCATTGTTGCAATGAAGGTCAATTTACTTTCATTGTTTCATCAAACATTTCAACAGCATATTTTTTATCAGTTAAAAACGTGATATGCAAACTGATATCAGTTTTTACATGCTGATTTAGAAACATATTATCTTAAAATGATACTATTTTTTATGTATTCTTTCATATTCCTATTTCACGCACATTAAATATTTCTCATTTGTAATTTGTAATTATTTTTAAAATGCATTCTTATATCGCATCTTATAAAATTTCGCTAATGAGGCTCGAGCTATGCGAGCTATCATATTTATTCCAGTCAACGGAGGAAAAATTGAGAAAAAAGGGTTTAGTTTTGAAATTTGGCACATTTCTTGGGAGTAGTGTCCTAAACTAAAAGTCCCCGCCCGTAAAGACCCCAGAACTGTTTATTAAATAGGCTTGTTTGCGAGAAACCTGTTTAATAAACTGTCATGATCCATGCCTTCCCTCCACAAGTCTACTATCACTCCCTTCTACTCAATCTTTTGGTTCTGTTAACGCTCTAAATGAGGGTATTTAGATAGTGTAATCAAAATCTACATACCTGTGTTGAGTTTAACTTAAAAGCTCGCAACCAGTCTGTCACAGCTCAACAGAAACATTTTCTTGCCAATGGAAGGAATAAGACCAGTTTTATAAAATTATTAACACATTAAATGGCTTCTAAAGGAATTGAAACAAGAGTCGCTGCAGGGGATGCTGATACTTATATTGTGAGATCTGGGCTAGAGAAAGCAACTTCTCATCCCGTTGTTGCTATAATAGGGCAAGAAGTAGACCTAGTCGTGTTACTGATTGCTCTGGCACCAACAGAAAGTAACATTTATTTTATAAAGCCTGGAAAGGGAAAAGTAGAAGCTAAATTATTTTTGACAAGAAAGCTGCAGAAGGAACTTTCTTTTGCCCAAACCATCCTCCTTCTCCATGCATTCAGTGGCTGCAACATAACATCAGCCATTTATCGAAAAAGCAAAGCACTATAGTTACATTGTTCAAAAATAAATTGAGACAGACGAAACACATTGCTGACATCTTTTATAACCTCTCAACACCAAATGTTATCTCACAAGCCGGTGAGAGAAGCTGTTCCTAGCCATATATAAAGCCACTGCTGATGGACATAATTTGAATAATCTGATATATGCAGCATTTCTCAAATCATCAACCAAGATCAAAGCTGAACTCTTTTCAATTCCGCCAACCAAAGGACAGCAGATCAACACTCGTTTAACAATGTGTTTCTGTTTGTAGCACCTGCCATGGTACCTGTACTAATGGTACCCCTGTAGAAGAAGAGTTCGAACTTGATCAAAGAGTAGTAGAAAAAGTAAAAAATATAACGAAATTTGATTAAGAACAAGGGTAAAAATAGGTTATGCATATTTTTATGTATGCATGTATATATATCTACTAGCTGATATGCCCGGCGTAGCTCGGGATAAAAAATATTCAAGTACTTATAACACTTTCAATTTACTAAAAGTGCTTTTCGCGGAGCGTCTTTCGTTAATTTTCGTTAATCAACTGACCCTTTGGACCAAGAGTGAAACATCCTTCTTCTTTTTCTCTCCTTAGTTTGAACCACCTAGCAAGAATCTCGTAGTCCTTCGTATTCCGTTTTCCCCATCTTTCATATCTTGTATTTTGACGTTGACTTACGTCTCTTCATAGTGGTCTAATTGTGTGTCGGGAAAGGAAAAAAATTATGACGCTTTTCGTGATATTTTTAAACGCTTACAGTTCCGCAACCAAATAACATAGAGAGTTTTAGTTTCATTTAACAGAGAAAGGTTGACATTGAAGATTGCAAAAATGATTTTAGAATTTGGAATTACGGTTTAGTCACAGTCGAGCTTCAAAGTTGGTGAAAATCACGAAGGATTTTGATGACGTCACAGCCACCGACGCGCGCGAACGCATCGGTTGTGAGCGGTATATTAACTGGATTTTAACAGATCAATAATTAATTCATTTCAGGTTAATTAATTCTTTTAGATTAATTCATTTAACAGAGAAAGGTCATAGAGCATTGGTCATAGGTCAAAGTCACATAGAGCTGCTTTTGTCACAGAAAGTCACAGTTGAGTAATCGATTAATTAACTGTCCTTAATTAATTATTATTAACAATTGTTGATTTTAATTGAGCTGTCCTCTCCATCGATTTAATTGAGTTGAGTTGGTTTTAGTTTCATTTAACTGAGAAAGGTCATAGAGCATAGGTTAAAGTCACATAGAGCTACTTTAGTCACATAGAACAACTTTAGACACAGAAAGTCACAGTTGAGTAAGGTAAGTAAGTTTACGCCCCTCAATCCCAGCGACAGTTTCGCAGAGACAGCCTGCCGTCAATTTTTTTTTTGCCATTATCCGGACAACAATTCTCTTCTCTTCAGTGTTTTTGTCACTGACCGAAAAAAACCTCATATTGTTCTTTCTTTTTCACCTTAGGCCCTCTCCCTCCGGTAGGAAGTGCGATCAACAATCTTGAAGGTTTTTACACACTCATTATGATCATTATAAAATTCGTAAAATTAAAGGAAGCACGGCGGAAAGAGAGTAATTAACATAATTGTGTTGTGGTGCAAACATATTGAAAGAGTTATATGCTACAAAATAAAAGCTAAATAAAATTGCTGCCTTTCTGTTAATATTCAAAGAAAACAATATTTTACACAATGGTAAAAATACCGGAATGAAGGATTTGATAAAACGATCAATTGTTTGAATTTTATTACAATAACAGAAAGCATTGTTACAGATTGCGTATAAAATAAATTAGAAATGTTTATTAAATTAAGAAAAAGAATGAATAAAATTTAATTTGAAATCATTAAAAAGATAATTTTCTGCTCTTTAAATGTAATAATTTCTCTTATGTAAATGTGCTCTTTATGTAAATTATCGAAGTGCAGTATATTTTGTCTGAAATTATTGACTAATCATTGAGATAAACCGCCGAAAATTGGCTTAATTTCAGTTATTTATTTAAATATCTTAGGAAATAATTATTTTGAAAGTTTGGAAAAGTAGAATTAATCTAGGAACGGGCCCCAGAATGGCATGTAAAAATTTCATGTCAAGAATTCGCCGTTTAGGAGGAGTTCTTGCGACAGATAAAACGTTAGAACATCTTTTTTCCACCCTCCCTTTTTCCTCTTCTTACAATAGGAACCGGACTAAGTAGCCCTGAAGGTCTAGCACACACTCATTAGGATCAGTTAAAAATTTGTGAAAATTAAACAAAACATCGAGAGATCACTAACGTCCTTGGATCACTGTATAACCGTATTAAAAGCTGTTAATGCTACGACAACCGGAAACCGGAAGTGAAAAGTCTTCTTTGTTGTTTATGCTCAAAGAAAGCAATATTTTCTTATATTGAGTTTAACATTGGCAAAAGCCCGCGCGCGAAACAGTAATTTGGCTTAAATTTGTTTCTATACGAATAAAAAGTATTGTTAGAAATTGCGTTAAAAATATTTTTTAAACCTTTATAACAATCAGAGAAAACACTTTATCTCAATGGAATTAATATCATTAAAAAGATAATTTTCAGCTCTTTAAAATGGCATAAAAATAATTGCTGTCTAATAAGTATTTCAGAAGTTATTGGCAGAAAACGTCTAAGTATTAGGCTTAACAGCGGCTAATTTTCGTTATTTAATTAAATATCTGAAGAACTAATTAACTCTGAAAGTTGAAAATAGCACGCCATTTGTGTAACCGTATTAAAAGCTGTAAATTCTGCAACAACCGGAAGTGAAAAGTCTTCTTTGTTGTTTATGCTCAAAGAAAACAATATTTTCTTATATGAACTTTATTACTGGCAAAAGCCCGCGCGCAAAACAGTAAATTGGCTTGAATTTATTTCTATAAGAATAAAATTATTTTTAGAAATTGCTTTAAAAATATTTTTTAAACCTTTATAACAATCAGAGAAAACATTTCATTGCAATGGAATTGATATCATTAAAAAGATAATGTTCAGATCTTTAAAACGGCATAAAAATAATTGCTGTCTAATAAGTATTTCAGAAGTTATTGGCTTAAAACTTCTAAGCATTAGGCTTAACAGCGGCTAATTTTCGTTATTTAATTAAATATCTTAAGAACTAATTAACTCTGAAAGTTGAAAATAGCACCGTTGACCTAGAAATGTGCTCTAGAATGTCGTGTACAAACTTCATGTCGCTACGGTACACCGTTTAGGAGGAGATCTTGTGACCGACAGACAGACGGACGGACAGATACATGTATTTTCTGCTTTATATTATCTATAATATGACATGAAGTTTGTACACGACATTCTAGAGCACATTTCTAGGTCAACGGTGCTATTTTCAACTTTCAGAATTAATTAGTTCTTAAGATATTTAATTAAATAACGAAAATTATCCGCTGTTAAGCCTAATGCTTAGACGAGTTTTTCCAATAACTTCTGAAATATTTATTGCAAGAAAATAATTGTTACGCTATCTTAAAGAGCAGAAAATTATCTTCTTAATGATATTAATACCATCGGCTTAAAATATTTTCTCTGATCGTTATTAACGTTTAAAAATATATTTTAAAGCAATATTTAACAACACTTTCTATTCTTATAATATTAAGTTCAGTCCAATTTACTGTTTATGAATTTCTCTTCACGTGTTTCATTAACAGAGGCAGAAACGCACGTGCTGCGTGATTAAGAAAATATTGCTTTTATTTGAACATTAACTTAAAGACAATGTTCTTGCTGCCGTTTTTATTTTAAAACATATACAACTTTTACTATGCATGTACAATAATCCAATGACGTTAGTTTGATTATAATGCGATTTTTCACGTTTAATTTTAATCCTAATTAGTGTGTAAATTCATTGAATGTTTTTTAATTCCCGAACAACGGAACAGCGGCGGCGAAAAATTGTTTTATTTAGTTCTTCTAAAATACTTAACCAGTTAGTGATTTTTCTTAAATTTCTTAAATTATTTACTTTATGAACGCTCAAAGAAAGGCAAAGATATTTTATTCTGAAAGTCTTACCAAAATGCATTAAAATTAGTCGTGGTACAAGCAAGCTAAAGAACAAAAATAAAAAACACGTGAATTGCATTTCATTCAATGAGCAGAGAAACGAAAGAACGAGACTCATAAAGAAAAACTGTTTATTTAGTTTAAAGAAAATACCTAATCAATTTGCGATTTTTCTTAAACTTTTGATAATATTTTGTTTTTAAATGCCTAAAAGAAAGAAACAAGAACCGATTTTTTAAAAAAGAATTTCATAAACCCAAAGAACACGGAATTCAACGTTTTGTGTACTAAAGAAAGAACTGATTCGAAATTGGCGCTTGATACATTTGCCAAATAGATTTTGCGATTGCTAGAGATTCAAACAGTGTATTAAATTGGGAATTTTTCAAAATTGTTCACAGTACAGAGGAACTGATAAGCAAGGTTTATCCTGCCCTACAAGCTAATAAGAGGAATAGAGATTGGTTGTTGAATGGATAATTTTGGCACTGACCAATGAAAGTTTAGATCAGATAAATGAAAAAAAAATACTTCACAAATGGAGGGATGTATTACAGAATATCTATCTGTAGATACGGTAATGGGCAATAGAAAGTAAAATCATATTCTGTAGAGTTCTTCAACCCCATAGAATTGTCAGGGAAACCTTCCGATAAGTTGATATTAAAATTCGGTGTGCCAGAACTATTCATACGTAACCTCGATGTACTGAGACTGCGCAACGGCACACGGTTTCAAATTACACACTTAGGACCAAAAGTCGTGCTAGATACTGATATGACTGGCATAGCGAGAGGAGAGAGTGATAAATTCCACGCATTCCGATAACACCGAAGGATTTACAATCACAGCTCAAAAGATAACAATTCCCCTTAAAATTAGCATTTGCCAGGCTCAGTACAATTTACCTAACTATAACAGCAGACACATGTACAGTACACTCCTGTTAGTCGTCCAATTCTGTTTTATCAACCGTCAGAACTTTTAATTTCCCCTTTCCCTTATAACGAAACATTTACATTCGGGAATTTAAAAAAAATAACAATTCAAATTCTTCGCGCACGAAATCGTGGGTAATAGCTAGTATATATATATAATATTATATTATAGATATATTGCAATATAGAGACGCCATTTTGAAAAAAAAATTATTTCTTAAAAATAAAATTAACATTTTCACTCAATTATTGTAATCAAGGACTTTTTATGTCACTATATATTCTAAACTAATCATCCTGCAAAAAAATATGTAGGACTATTTTTGTACGAAATTTAATGTAGTTTAATTTTGTAAGTTAAGTTTGTTAAGTTTTTTTACTAAAATCAATTGTTTTCGAGATATTTAAGGAAAACTGATAAATCCCCCATTGAACCCCCCACGCACCCCCACCAACGGAGACTTTTAGTATGTCTTTTAGGTCAATCTCCATCAAAACTATGCAAAATTTCAAAACTAAGGGAAACGGATGTGTGGGGAGTAAGGGAGTACGACTGTTCATTAAATAGGTTTGTCAGACGCTCCCCCCGCTCCGACATATATAATATTTCTCTTGTTTAATTATTATATAGGCATAAAGTT
>BGPR01020187.1:0-28180 GCA_013235015.1 Araneus ventricosus
CTGTGCTTCGTTCAGTTACGTATTGCTCAAGTTCTTTTTTTTTTTTACAAAGAACGTATAACAGTAATAAATCAATTAAAAAAATTTTAGGACTTAATTCAAATAAAAAACTCTAACTCGGCTAAGTAAGGCAAAAAATGTAAGTTAGTACACTTTGCCACAATTTCAAGTTTAAACTTACAAAGTCAAGTTAACTTTCTTTTGCCAAATTTAACTTTTTTTTCAATTTAATTTTTTAAATTAAATTATTTGGCAAGTTACAGAGATTTTTCGGAAATAAAGTGTTAATGTCTACGTAAGCATCACTCTATCCCCCTCCCCTTGTCAGCAAAAATAAAGCAAATCCGCAAACCTCCCCCCCCCCCCTTGGGTGCTTACGTAATATTTGAACGGCCCCTGAGCGTTGTGTTGAGATTTATTGGTAATCTCTTTTGTGAAATTTTACAAGTGCTGTTTTAATACTTGTGCTACGTTTCTTTGCTTAGAATATTTGTAAAATACAGAGCTTTACTTCTTTAATCCTGCTTATTGAACTGCATTCACGTACACCCACAAGACGATGTTGTCACAATGTTAAAAATTATGTCGCCGCTCAATGTATGCTGCAACTCGAGTAGCGATTGAAAGTCGCCATACTGTTATATGGTTTGCACTGATCTGAATTTAAATGGCATACGTTCTTTTCCCCTATATTTAATAAAAATTTCGAAATTCATTTCAAACACAATCTTCAACAATGCTTTATATTATTGTAATTGAATTCTAACCGATTTATTGTTTTAACAAATCCTTCACTCCTATGTTTTTGACGCTGTTAAAAATTATGATGAAAATATTGCTGTCGTTGAATATTTACAGAAAGGCAGAATTTTTGCTTTCGTTTTTATTTCATAGCGAGTGCACCTTTCAATTTATTTACACAGTAAGACAATGACGTTAGTTATTTTCTCTCTCTATGAGATGTTTCATTTAATGTTTGCAAATTTTAAGCTGATCCCAATGAGCAGAGCATGCAAATTCATTCAAAGGTTATCGAGTCCGGTTACTAACGAAAGGAGAGACCCTAAGGAGAAATAGAAGGACTGCTCTGCAGTGCTTCTTAGATCAGGCACCCAGATACAAAAAGGAAGAGAAGGGTACTTCGGATAATGGTAATAAAATAAAGGGTGTGAAGCAGCTTCTGTTGTCGCCGCAGCAATGATGAGGAAGAAAAAAATTTACTATCAAGGATTATTAGAATCGTTCTAGGTGGTTAAAAGGCCGGAGGAAAAAAGAAGAGAGGGTTTGAACTGCTGGCCGTGGGGGTCAGATAACAAGTGGATGAACGAAAACCGAAAGACGATGCTGTAAAAACTGTTTTATTAAGCTTAAAATATTATAAGTACTTTGACTTGAAGATATTTTTAAACCGAGCAACGCCGGTTATATCAACTAGTATATATATAGGGTGAGTTTGACCTATTCTGCCAAACGGAAAAGGGTGATAAAAGAGCCTATGGGGATTATAAAACACTGTAGCAACCATTTCCAACACTAACGGTTTCCAAGTTATGGCGGATACAATGATTTTTCTAAAAATCATGAAAAAATCCAAATTTAAAAAGGTTTTTGGCAGATCTACACGCCGAATAAGCACATATTATGAAAGGGCAGTTAAAATCCTTTAAGATGACACCATTTTCATCGAAATACCAGGATTTAATGTCGAGTTACAAGCACCGAAACGTTGGCGAAATTGAAAATTGAAGTGTCATCAAAATCTTTAATATTGAATACCGCAAACACTGTTCTAGTTAAAATCTGTCAAATTTACCAAAAACATGTCCACTCTATCAGCTTTCGAATGAGCCTACCATAAACCTTATCAGTGTTTTATTTCAGGAGAAATTTGGTCTTTCGTCGGCAATACATTACTGAAATCGGTGTTCGTCGAAATAGAAATTCGACAAAAAGTGGCCAAGCGTAACGGTGGTGAACAAATGGAATGTATGCATATCCGCCACTATGAACTCTTTCTGATATGCAAGTAGGTTGGAACCCAGGCAGTTGTAGAAGTCCAAACCAGTTTATTTAATTCACTTTATAGGTCATTTTAAGTATTTAGGAACGATATCCAGCCATGATTAAAAAATATAAACACAAAGTGCTTAGTCACCGCGACAAACAAACAAGCCACGCCGAAGCGGGCGTCTGGTAGGAAGGTTACATGATTTTAAAAAGAGGAAGTTGCACCATCGCAGGGAGATTAAGTTGTATTGTAAAAGAGGGGAATCCCCGAGAGCGTTAGAAATCGGATTTCTGTCGATCGATAGCTTAGTTTAGTTTAGTTATATTAACATCCCGTTTAGAAGCAGCATGAGGACTATTTTGGGACGGACCTCGTAATTTTGAACCACGGTCAGATGACGAGGACGACACCTGAGTTCGCACCACCTCTCCAAACTTCCGCACCACAACAACATACTGCACTGGGAATGGTTATTCCTGTTGGTTTTGAATACATGGTTTCAATGAATATACCCGGTGCATGCTTGGTTATAGAGTATTGACATTTTTAAAGTTTTAACTGATTAGATGTGCGGGTGAGAATGGATAAGTTTTTATATTTTTTTAAGGAAAAAAGGGAAGAAAAATTAATTGCCAATTCATTTTGTGCGTGGAGTTTGTTTGCGTGTGTGTTGTTCAATTTTTGTTTCGATATAACTTGTCTGTGTCTGTGTTGAGTGTGGTTTTGGGTTGCTTTGTCTTTATATTTCCGCTGCATCTTACACATTGTATTTTATGGGTGGAATATCATTGGTAATTAAAATTAGGAATGTATTGTTTGTTTCCCCCGGCCAAGGTAAATTTTTACTAGTAAATAAGTTTTACTCTATATGCTGTTATTTGTATCGCCCCCTTGGCCGGGTGAGCCCTTGTAATATGAAACTTTTATATACGTTTATGTATTTAATTCCCACCCATGTTGCGGGGTGCAGTATGTATATATGAGGAAAAGTTTGTAATAAATGCGAGTGGGACTTGTGTCCTCCTGCCGCCGTTGCTGGGTTCTCTTCCCCTCCGGCTCTTTAATGCTTTAACCATATGAGCCCTAACCCGCCTCAAACCGCCCCATTCGACAGAGGCCGGACTTGGGCGGTTTCGGGCGCCTGAGTGAATTTTATGGGAGAAAAGTGGTTCCTTTCTTTGTTGACAGTTGATCGACCAAACTTGGGTGTCGTCCTCCTGGAATATCTGTAAAGAAAGGAAGGATTTCATTCTGTTTTCGTGAAGGAAAATTACTTCTGTTTTTGAAGTGCTGGAATTCTCACTCTAGCCAGGTTCAGAGATTTAAACCCAGTAGTGTAGGTTGGTTCGGGGTGGGTTGTGTTGCACCACACCAACGGGAGGACGTTTGGTCATTACATATGATTTAGCGTGCAACAGGCCCCATACACAGCGGATCTTCAGTGGAATCGGGTTTCGAACCTGGATCCCATCGGCACAGATTGCCGATTGGTAGCCATTGTGTACAGAATTCTCTCGCTGTGGCAAATTTAGAATATCGTAACGCCGCGTTATCTATCTGGAAAAACATTTTTATTTGCTCTCTCTTTTAAAAAACCCGTAATTGTAACATTATTAAGTTTTTCTTTTATTATTTTTTGAAATATGTCCAACACTTCTCGGACACACTGCATAATTTCAGTTCTCGTTACTGAATAAACAATATGAAGGAAACTCGTTAACAGAAAAACTAGAATGAAATGAATTCTTCAAGAAATGAGCTCAAAAATGCTGTAAAATATTTAATAAGAAAAGTGCGTTCAACATTCGTTAGCATTCATCTGGGAGAATGCATTCTAACTTTATATCTTAAATTATTTTGCATCGTTTTTAAATTCATTTCGTCGAATCATTAAAATTTTCGGGTGCCGCATAAAGAGTGTAATGAAACTTCTTCAGCGGAAACTTTTCGAACGTGTGGCATGTGACATACTCCAGTGTTGGATAATGAAGTCAAAGCTCGGCTTAAATAGAGAAGAATTATTATATGCAATAATATATGCAGGTAAACAAAAATGCTGCGGTAATGAGAGGATATTTCTGCAAGATAAGTCTTCCAGTATAATGAATAATACATATCTCGCATGTTATTAAAATACATATAACAATGCATGCGAACGATGTTGCAAGATGGGACAGAATTTATATCAGAACGTCATTAAAGTTGTACTTTAGTTTGATAAAAGAAATAAAAACCTATGGTTCATTCAGATGGCAGTGACAGCTATTAACAAATCAATTTTTATCAAAATGTTAAAGTAAATATGTTTGATTGCACTCAGTACCTGTTAATTGCTGTTTTTTTGAATATACCCTAATAGTACAGAACGCTCTCCAATATTGCTACGTTATCTTCACGATATTGTACGGCATTCAGAATAACGAACAACATCGTGGAGATATCGCACAATATTGTGTGCTAATAGGGTATATTACCGTTAAAGCGTATAATTCAGTTATTACATAGAAAAACTATGTATTCAACTAGTTACTTCATGAAATAACTAATTATTCTATGAAATAAGGGATTGAAAATAACTAGGTAACTCATGACATATCCAGTTATTCTATGAAATGTCGGATTCTGCGCTTTAACTGTAACACATATACTGATCTCCATTTGCTCCTTGGAAGAACTCTCACTGCTGTAAGATAGAGAGACAAAACCTTCGATCCGTGTACCAAACCATATGCTGGTAATATTGGTGAAGAATTCATCCTTATGGGTGATAATTCTTGACCTCACTGAGCTGGAATCGAAGAATATCTCGTGGATCAAGGTTTGGAGTAAATGGATTGGCCAGCTCAGTCTCCAGACCTCTATCCGATACAGCATTTTAAGGGCTACCTAGCAAGAAAGTGCCTTCTTCAAATACAAGCAGGAGCAAGGTTTCTGCAGGAAAGTCCTTTGCTTCTTATTTCTATGTCCGACAACTTATTGAAATTATGGAAAATTGATGTCGCCAATACATTACAGCTAAGGGAGGACACATTCCTTATTAAAACTCATTTATTTATTTTTAACAGATGCGATTCATTTATTATTTTTCTCCATCTGTGTATTTTTATAAAAAAATGTAATAATTGCAAATTATTGAATTGTTGAAATGTATATTATGCTTTACGCTAAAATTAGGAAAATTTCAAACGATAAATTTTTAATGCACAATTGTTCTAATTATCTTACTATCATGCTCATTTTTTTGCAAATTAGACGCCAAAAACTAGTTTTATCTTAACTTTTGAAGGCCAGCGTATTATCAATATATTAATTCATTAAAGTATTAAGTATTAATGTATCTACTTACTAATTAGAATCCTATTTAAGATATTAAACAATAATAATTTACAAAAATAAAATTTATATATAAAAGCTCTCACACATATTCTAAACAATAAAAATCTTTTAAATATCTTTGACCCAATTTTTCATGCAAATACTCCACTGAGCGCCGATACAAGGAAAAAAAGAAAGCACAGGTAGAAGTTGGGGGGGGAGGTTAAACTCGAAAGCGGACTAGATCAATAAAGTACCTTGGAGAGTCTCACCTAAAAAAAGATGCGGCCGTCAGGGAGTTAATCTATATTCATGGAAATTTTCAAAAATAATAGGCAAAACTGGCTGCACGTCTTATCAACTTCCCGAGAGAAGAGCTTTGCTGACTTAGATACAGTTCCTAACTACTCTCTTGAGTAAAGAATAAGCTACATTTGCTATATACAATTCTTTGTACATTCATTTTTTATATTTCGTCAGTTAACAAGCAAAACCATCTATCTCAATTTTTTGAAATTTCAAAGAGGCAGAAAATGTTCAATTTTTCGCAACCAATAACGAATATTTTTTCACATCTAGTAGGAACACGTTTTCTTATGTTTACACCAGATGTTAAAAACTAAGTATTTTCTTCCTCTTTGAAATTTCAAAAAATTGAGATAGGTGGGTTTTGCTTGTTAAACGACGTTTTGATCATGAACCATAACTTACCTCTGAAAATTATTACAAACTCCTGGTCGTATTCGCCTGCATGCGATGAATTATTTAGATACAATTTCGTTTCTTCCTCTATATAGACAAATGAAAGTAATTTTATGAGATTTAAGACTAAACCACGGGCCGCGGCGGCCTAGTGGTAAGGTGACAGCATCATAGTCGGAGGGCTCTAGGCTCGAAGCCTGATTCCACTTAATAGCCGCCGCGTATTGGGCCTGTTACACACCAAATTATACAAGGGGGGTCAAACGTCCTCCCGCTGGCGTGGCGGGGTAGTTTGGAGAGGAGGTGCCAGCCTAGACATCGCCCCTGTCACCTAACCACAGCTAAGAATTTCGTGGTCCGTCCCAAATAGCCCTCGTTTTGCTTCTAAATGGGACGTTAATATAATTAAATTAAATAACGTACAGATGACGAGGATGTCACTTAACATCGCAACTTATTTCTAAGTCTCGCCAGAGGAAGGCCTGTCCCCTCCCCAAGAATAAGCCATGCTCCAGACCTTCATGCGCAAGGGACAATGGGTTGAAACGGATTTGAAATCTACGAGCTTCTGACCGAGAATGCGAGGCTCTGCCACAAGGGTCAAACCATGACATCAAACAGATTTTACACTTTTACTACTCTTGGTTTTTATTTATTTATTTATAAGTGTTTTGATGACTATTGATATTGGATCTAATAAAATCTACTAACAAATCTGCTGTTATGTCGACTGTATTCAATACCTTCCAATTATACTGATTATTATTATTTCAATTATACTGATTTCATTGGAAATGAGTTTAATTGGAAATTTCCGTATTTAACATTTCAATTATGATTTTTTCAGCATTTTCACTGCTTATATTTTTTATACAAGAAGCTTTAATTTAATGCTTAGAATAAAATAGGGAACGGATATGGAAAATATATGCAGTTTAAGTTTAGCATAGGTATGTGTATATTAACGTCACGTTTTGAAGCAACACAAGGGCTATTTTGGAACGAACCTCATAATTTTAATCATTAGAACCATGATCAGATAACGAGGGCGACTCCTGAACTTGAAAGCATCTCGAAACCTCCGCGCCACACCAGCGGGAGGATATTTGACCTTCACATGTCAGAATGTCACATTTAACCAGGCCCACATACAAGTCGAACCCTTTATGGAATAGGGCTTCAAGTCTAGAACCCTCCCGCACGAAACCCAGAACTTACCTCCAGCCAATCGCGGCCAATAACTGTACACAGTGCATTGCGTTAGCGAACTTATTTATGCATATATTGAAATTATAATATCTATACATCATTTAAACATTGGCAGTTGTTAGAAAGCATATAATTTTCTTAATAAAGTTATAATACAATTTGAATAATATTTAGATACAACTAAGTAATATAGAGCATCTAGCCTGTGAAGTTTAAGGCTGTAAAATTACAAATACTTTCCGACAAAAAAAATCTGAGAAAATGTTTATTAAATTTAAAATAAATATTAATACTTATTATATAAAGTTGAAGGGTTTTAACTTTAAATTAAATACACAATTATTTATTAGGGCTCAATTGTTGTCAAGAACCTAACTGAACTTTTTGGTCATCATAGATTTTATACTTGTATTGGTTATGTGGTTTTATATAATAAATTTTTATTATGCCTTATTAAGAGATTTTTCAGTTCTTACTCCATCTAAAGGTTTTTTTAGCTGTACATTTTGATCTCCTGGTTATTAAGATAATACAGGGTGGTTTATAAATCATTGAACCTATTTCAAAAATTAATAAAAAAAATCTAATACCATTACAAAGACGGTTTTTTGTAAATGAGAGAGCAAATAAAGTTTTTTTTTTCAAATAGGTCGCGTGCCATTACGGATTTCTAAATTTTCTGCAGCAAGAAGATTTCCAAACCCAACGGCTACCGATTAGCAGAAGCCGATGCGCGCTTTCTGGTTTCCTTCTTCAGTTTTTCTTCAATATCTCAAAACATATTCAGTTTTGACTCTACATGTGAATTAACAAATTAAAGAGCGTAAAATTCCCTGTATGATTTTATTTTTCTTCTCACTTTAATAGTTTCACAGATAATGACAAAAATGGGAGATGTCCAATAATTTACGACCCCTTAGACCACCGTAATGGCGCTTTACCTATCTGAAAAAAAAACTTTTTCAAATGCGCTCGCATTTAAAAAAATACGCAGTTGTAACATTATAAGTTTTTAAAATTAATTTTTGAAATGGGTCCAAAAATTTATGATCACCATGCATATTTGTATTTGAAATTCAAAATAAATTAAAATGAACAACCATATTGCTTTGGAAATAAATTTATAAAATGTTATTTAGGTAAATCTGCACATTAAACCGAGTAGTTATTACGACTGCATAGTTATTAAAATCGAATTAACTAGAAAAGCGTTTTTTTTATATAAGTTAGGAAGCTTACTAGTTACACTTAACAGATTCGTAATAGATGTAGCTCGAGGGCTTAAAAAGTTTGAATCCATCGAATAAAATTCAAAGAGCTCGATTATAAAAAAAGACAGAAAATACTTTTATCAAATTTTACAACACCTGCCTTAAACGATACTGAAAAAATCACATTTATTTAACCCTACTAATTGCCTTAAGCAAACACCGAAAAAAAGTAAATGGTATGAAATCGAAAATTTAATTTAAAAGAGCAGTATTCTATCCGAAATTCCCTCTTCACTAAGTAGTTAAACAAAAAAAAGTGAAAAAAATTAACGAATTCTTGATGTATATTGTTGGGAATTACTTTAAACATTTAATGTCGTATCTTTTTTAAAGGCACTATTGTGGAGCTTTGATGGAAGTGTTTTAATTTCTGTCAAGTATTTAATAAGTGCCTTTGTGTAAGTAAGTTTCAGAAATTTTTCAAGTTAGTCAATTAAAAGGATTTTAGGGATTAATTTCGATCTATTTACCTTTTTTTTTTTGCTCTGAACAGCTCTAAGAAATCATAGGATATAAATTTACCGACAGAATTATTTATTCCACTTATTTGCAAATCTTGTGTTTAGTGTTATAATATCTTTTTATTTTATTTTTCTTTTCATATCAACTTCCAAAATGACTTTAATTTAAAGCAAAAATATGGCGTTGTATTGTTTTGTGTTAGTTCTTTTATTTTTCACTAAGTTTCGTTGAAATATTATGCCATTTAAAAGAAATTCTGTATTGCAATATTTTAATAAATTTTTCTTTTGTTCCAATTTTTAATCAAATTAAGTTTGAAATCTATTGTAGATCACATTCTAAACTCACGAAACTGCAAGAAGTTACATCTGAGAAAAATAAATTCAAATATTCGGTTATCTCTGAAAAATCAAAAATTGGATATTAACAGATATTATTTTTTTTCAAGAGGCTGCCAAATAACACTTTTAAATAAACAGCAATATATGTTGAACTAAATATTTTCAAACAATAAAATTTTCAACATTGAAACAAAATAATCATCTCTATATATGGGAACATAGTCTTTAACTAATAATATATAGCTGCTTAATTAATTGTAAGGAAACCACGAGCAAAATTTTTCTGTATGCTTTAAATTATTTGTGAGCAAAATTTCAAAAAACGTCCATTCAATAATTTGGATATCTAATTAGAATAATCTTTTTTATGAATTTTCACTTTTATTTATATTAGTTATGCTGATTATTAAATGGGGGCCACGGTGGCCTAGTGGTAAGGTCTCGGTTTCGGGACGGAGAGCTATAGGCTCGAAACCCAATTCCACCAAAGATCCGTCGTATATGGGGCCTGTTATACGCTAAATCATACGTAGTGGCCAAACGTCCTCCCGCTGGCATGGTACGGAAGCTTGGAGAGGGGGTACCAGCTCAGGCGACATCCTCGTCATCTGACCGCAGTTCAAAATCACGAGGTCAGTCCCATAAAAGGCCTCGTATTGTTTCAAAACGTAACGTTAATATAACTAAAAGCTGATTATTACATGAAATTAAGAATAACGTAAAGAACAAATGTTCTGTATGATTGTCAATTATTAATACCTAATGCCGGGTCACCAACCTCCAAGTAACCGGCCCTGAGGCCGAGGAAGTGAATGGCAGACAGAGAAATTGTTACGCGCGAGACGACATGGTAGACGCCATTGAAGGAGCTTCTGCACAGAGTGTGCAGATTTCTGTAGGAGATCCAGAGGAGGACTCCAAGTAGTTATGAATAATCTTTTAGTCTAACCCTTCTGATCTGCAGTCAACATCACCACTCAGGGTAATCATCTGGACAGATGGGACTAGTCTATTAACTACGAATGATTAAGACAGACTCAAAGAAACATACTAAAAGGATAACTATTCATTTAACTCCGAAATTAAAAGTCACATCACTGCGTTACGAAATAACATACTAGTAGTATAATATTAGACAGTTCCAGTATTACTAATATAATAGCCCAGATCCTCTGGTAACGTTCTGACGTCACCAGAAATAAAACTCGCGCCATAGCACTGCGAGACATTAAATAGCATTATTTCATTGTTAGAGAACCTGAATTTCAGTAATTTTAAATTTAAAAGAGTAATTGTCGTTCTAATTTCAAATTTAATAGCTCTAAAATAGTGAAATAAAATTTTCTATCGATTGATATAAAATTTATCTCGCTATGATCAATAGTTCCAGAGAAATTTTAAATTATATTAACCTTATATTTCAAATTAATTTCCGTTTTTCAATTCCTACTATTAGTTCACACTCTCCCTATATATAAAAGATATTTAGCAGGATATAAATTTAGGAATAAATACCGTCAGTGACGAAGCGTGTAGATCGTTGACCTAAGTAGGAATTGACTTTGAAATTTTTTTGTATTACTTGTTTAATAGAAAGTAGTAAATTACATCAGTGGTATATCATGCGCGTGATATAGTTTGGACGCCAAATTGTATCTGAATGCAATCGTAGAGATGTTGTTTCCATGCCAAGAATTAAATTAGCCACCAGTGACATGAATCTACTATGCGTTCTCAACCGCCGCCAGTTCCCGTTAATTCCAGCTTACACGATGACTATCAACAAATCGCAGGGGCAAACTTTCGATCATGTTGGAATTTACCTCGATGAGCCTGTATTTCACATGCACAGCTCTATTTTCAACTTTCAAGGTCTAGGATTCCCAATCACGTTAAAATTTACACAAGGACATCTGAAGTACAAGGAAAATTATTAAACAACTAAAAATACTTCACACCGAATGTTGTTTACCAAGACGTTTTTGAATAAAGAAATATGTAAATAATATGTAAATAAAACTGTATTTCCTGTCATAAAACATATGTTTATTTTATTTGTTTTCAATCAATGTTAAACATTTCTCCCGCATATATATCTATTTAAACACGTCAAATTTGGAGGGAAATCTCTCGAATGAAGAGGCAATTTGCACCCGTCAAACCATGACGATGTGATTTTCTAGCATATATTAACCCTCTGAGCGTTTCAACGCACGTATTTTACGTCGACCTTGGACTATCCTGAAGCGGATAACACGCTTTCAACGTGACTGAGATACGCGAAAGGGTCCATCCTGGAAATATACGTCTTGTGAACTGTCTCAAAGGGATGAACGTATTTTTCCGAATTTCTTCCCCTTCCGTGGTTTGACATTTTGATTGATTAGCTGGCAGGGTAGTCGGTCTACAATGAGTGCTGATAAGAATCGCCTTACTGCAAATTAGAGATACCACAGGTCCAAAGACCCTACATTTAGTGTTGGGGCATTTTAACGCTATCCATTGAGGTTCTTTCAGAAGAAGGTCAATTTGATTTTTTTCTATTTTGTTGTAATGTCCGATTTGGATTCTGTATAGAATCCGAAGCTTAATACCTTTGTCAGCCTGATATTATGTTTCACAAGTGTTTTCCCTGATAAGACTATTATGTATATAGATTTATTTCAATGCATAATGTACGAATTCAATTATAGTAAAAGTGATTTTGTTGCCTAACTCTCTTTCACCTTATCCACCTATAGAAAAATTTGAGAAGCCTGGGGTGATAAGAAAAGGGGGGTTGTTTATTCTTAGTTATATAACATTAATTGAACAAAAAAAACTAAGGTTTAAGAGTGATTTTTTAAAATTATCAGTAGTTTTTTTTCTAGAATGAGTTTTCTTATTACAACTACTTAGAATTTCTTTAAATTCGAAAAGAAATAAATTCCGAAAAAAAAACAATTATTTTTCAAATAATTATTATTCAATTTATTTTTTTTGCTCACTGTAGAACAAACATTGAACAAATGTTAAGAAAATGAAAATTACTTACATTATGTTAAAGATGTGTATATTTTTGTTAGAGAAAGTTTTTGGCGTTTATGGAAAGTAGCATAATATCAACTTAAATTTAAATTTTCGATGATCTTAAACAGACTTTAGTTATTCTATTAAAGTCTGATAACATCTGACCAGTTCAGTTTATTTTCAATAGTCAGTGAAAATGTTTATTTCTTTTAAATGTGAAGAACACAAAACCATTTCTAAGAAAAATTGATTAATGCTTACTTCAATGATATTGTATTTCTTATGCACTAGTTCCTTGATGTTATATTTTGTTGATATGGCCTTCATTAAGTGATCAAATCTAAAATGCCTG
The DNA here is from genome assembly GCA_013235015.1 of Araneus ventricosus. Taxonomy (NCBI): domain Eukaryota; kingdom Metazoa; phylum Arthropoda; class Arachnida; order Araneae; family Araneidae; genus Araneus; species Araneus ventricosus. The sequence goes on from BGPR01020187.1 coordinate 12,670, forward strand.
ACTTACATTATTTTTGGTAGTTTCTTTGTTAATTATATGAGCTGGAATTTTAATAGATGCTAAGTGAGACAAGAATCCACTAATATGTGTTACAAACCTATAGTAATGCATCCTGATGAATGTTATTAATCAGAGTTTGAAGACAGTAATTTCACTAATAATAGTAGTCTCAGCATTGAATTATTTCCAACCTGCTCAGTCTAAAAGTGACAGTGTAGTTAGAATATCGCCAACATCTGTGTGTGTGCTGTGATTTTAGAAGTATAATTTTTTAAACAAATCTTGATTTATATATAGGTTTATTTTCAATTCTGAACTTAATTTGATAATAACAGAGGACTTTATTTATTTTCCAAGCTTGTATGATATATTTGAATTATATCTATAATTTTATTTTTTAAGAAAACAGTAAAGTGTGTGTTTTATGTTGAAGGCTAAATTTCCTTTTATATTTGCATGAAAAGGCCCAAAATGTTTTTGGAATATCACAATCGATAACGTCCAAGACATTGGTAAATTGCGTGAAAAGGTACTGATTAATTTCGAATAGGTGTTACTTTTCTCCTGACTTTGATTTTATAAGTTTGCAAAAAAATTGTCTGTAGAAAAAAAAATTCAATAATATTTACTGTAGCTAGCGCATTTTCGTAAAATTGATAGGAAAAAAGTTTGATCGTTTTTACATTCTTAGTAAACGAAGCATACAAAGAGAAAGAATTATAATTTGATCAAATTCTTTTCAACACGAGATTTTGACGAATCTCCAGTTTTTAGACCTCCCTGAGTCCGAAAACACAATTTTGGAATTATGTTTAGGAACAAATAACTCAACAAATCTGTTAGAAAGAAGGAATTTTATATGACTTAATAATAAAATTAGTATATTTCAATCAATTTTTGACAAAGTCTGCTCAAGGAAAATTTGTATGTTAGGGTTCATATCAACACGATAATTTCAGAACCAGCTAGATAGGATAAAATTGGTACACAGTTTCAAAATTGTAAATGTGAACTGCATTAAAATTTTGGGACGAACCTCGACGTTAACGGTCTGTTGGTTTCAATCGCACGCTTGCACGAAATTCTCAACGCAACGAATTTAGATAAATGAAATTTGGTATGTGGTCTTTTAACTTATCGTCCAATTTCAATCGGCAAAATAACTTTAATGCCCTGAAACTCAATATATTACTAAGCATTTTGATAAAAAAACTATAAATAAAGAATTAAAGGCCGTCAATATTATGTGTGCATTTTATTGGTATTTTTGACCCTCAGTCAGCAAAAAAATAAGCAAATCGCAAACCCCCCCCTTATAATTACGTAAAGCAAACTGCACCTCCGTTCTTTTTTACAAAACGTGAATAACAATAATAATCTAATTTTAAAAATTTAGATTTTAATCTAAATGAAAACCAGCAAGACCTCCTAAACTTTCTCGTATTTCTCAAACATTTGTTACTACTTCCTTCCCAGTGATAAAAAAATCTAGAACCTACTGTAACCTAGAATTCAATGACTATCAGTTGTTTTTTCTATTGTAGATTATAGTGATAGTAAACATTTAGGTGAAAATCATATTGAAAGAGATGTGTATGTATAAAAAGTTAGCAAATATTTATTTTCTATTAACCAGCCAGCGCAAGGCCCGTGCAGAGGAGAAAACAGAGAAGACTCCTCGTTGTTAGTTTGCATGCGCAGAGATTGCTTCCAGTACGCAAGTAAAAAACAGGGGAAAAGTGATGTAATCCTTCCCATGTGCACAGAGATTGGTTACTGCATTGCATGCGTATGCGGAGAATCGGATTAGAAAAATTAATTATGTAATTGAACGCCTTTTGCTAACATTCAGCCCAATTTGGGCACACAGACCTATACTAATATTAGCAAATCATACTAATTTTATTTATCTAGCTAAAGGGTGAGATGTAATTTTGTTGGGCACGCGATTATACAGACCCTGACAGACAGAAGGTCAACCCTTTGACGGATTTGGCCTAAAAATTTTTATAGATGACCTACATTCTCATGATGATAAAAACTGTGTACCAAATTTTATTCATCTAGCTATTCAAGTTTTTCAGTTATAGTGGCACTCCAGTATGACTGCGAGACAGACTTCGTGGACTGGATTTTAACCAAAATTTGACAGAAACCTTAAAACTTATGTTTAAAGACCACATACTAAATTTCATCCCTGTAGCCTTGTTGGTTTTGAGTTACCGTTCACGACACAGACAGACATAATTCCAAAATTGTGTTTTTTCTGACTCAGGGAGGTCTAAAACATGGAGAGATTCGCCGCATCTCGAGTTCGGAATTTTGACGATTACAATTTTCTTTGTATACTTCTGTGTACGAGAAAGTAAAAAAACCTAATCCCTCATTTAAATGAAAAAAAAAAATGTAAGTTTAATTTCTTTTAATTTCAAGTTTGCTATATAAAATCAGTTTATCCTTTTGCCAACAATCTTTTTTTTCAAATTTAATTTTTAAAATAAATTATTTATAAGTCAAGAGATTTTCGGAAATATAGATTTTAATTCCTTTACGCAAGCATCACCATGACTTCTCTCCCTTGTACATAGAAAAATAAGCAACCGCAAACCCTCCCCCCCCTTTGGCTTAGTGACATTTGAACGTCCCCAACTTAATTTTTGAAAATTTTATGACTGGATGCTCTAGTACCTGGACAATATATCAAAAGTTTCCAAATTTCAGAATTAATGTCAGATTATAATAGAAGATAATCTCTCTTATGTACTAAATAGCGGTTATATTGAATAAGCTTATTTCTTCCAATATTTAACGCATTAGTTTTCAAATGTAACCTTTAGTTTGAGAATTATTAACTGTTCTCTTAAAACGCATATATAACGAGTTTTCATTACAAAAAAGGCTTTGTAGTATTATTATTTTATTTAAAAACATTATTCAGGGTTAAGAAGGTTATTTATAATCCTTCTCATATATATTGATTATCGTTGGTTATTTTGGAATATAGATTATTATGTGACTATCTATATACCAAGTGTTTATGTGCATACAAAACGATTAATCCAGTTAAGCGCTGTTTATATTTGAGATCGGCCCAAATTCTTTTCTACCTTTTACCTCATCACTAAAATCAAGAAACAATATGAAAAGTTTTATAGTGCCAATAGAGATTAGTAAAATATATATATATAAATGGCATTGTTGTTAAATCTTTAAAATTAGGGAAATTATTTTTACATCGTAGACTATACTGACGTGTAGACTGAAAAATAAATTGAAGTCGGAAGTGAATATAAAAAGACAACTAAATAATATGAAGTACAGCCAATATCTAAATATTAACTATTATTAATAACACAAACAGTCAGAAGTCACAAACATCTAAAAGAATATCATTTCATGCAACTTCCAATGATGTTCATATTTTTAGAACCTCACAACATGTTAAGTAATATATGTCTATTTTTTTTTGGCCTAACGTCTGGGCATTTGTCTGGTGTAACGGCGTTTTATTTTTGTCATCTGCGTTATGGACACGGGCAATATGCAGAATGAGGGCATCTTGAAGGCATTCAGTCAAGGCCACAGATGGATCCTCCTTGTTAATTATCCCAGGGCCAGATAAATAATTCCTGAATTCCTTCTGGCACTACAGTTTGAATAGGTCTCCAAGCTGAATAGAACAGATTCTTGCGGTTATCCCTCCATGGGTGCTAACGTCTTGTGTCTAGAGGGAGTGGAAGAGACTCGATCTGCAGCTTTCGGAACATTTTCTGTTGGGAGGAAGGCACACTTTAAAAAAACAGATAAAAGGTTCTTCAATCGCTCGCTTTGGAATCTGCTTTTACAAAGAAGACCGAACCACCTAGGAGGTTAAAACGAACTGGGAGGTTTGATTACAAAGAGGCTCGCTTGGAGTGACTGCGTAGAAGTTGGTTAATACGGATCCGTAGACAACAGAGTTGAAGTTGATGGATTGACAATTTGGCTCTAGTGGTAATGGACGCCGCAATCCTAATCTTGAACCTGAATATTCATTGTATATATTGTAAATAGTTCTTATTTAATCAAGGTAGTGCAAATGAATTAAATGTTGGGAAAAGGAGGGATTCTTGAAGAAAAAGACATGTCACCTGATATTATTAAATTACATGCAAAAGCGTTGCTCTTGCTCGAGCAAAGATCTTGTTTTACCTTTATCGAGTCTCAAGTAGGTAATGTGAAAATTATTTAGTTAACCTGCAGATTAAGTATGAAACGTAATGTAAGCATGTTTAATATTTATGCTTGACAAAAGCATGAATTCAACTTATTTAATGTTATGACAGTGTATGATACCAGATAAGTGGCAACGATCTGATGTTGTCTTACTTTGAATTTGTTTTAAAATGAGAGATGAGTACGAGTACGGTTGACCGAAGTTACCATGTACACAGATACGAAGTGTAATAGTTGTGTTTTAACGTTCTAATAAATGTTTGTTTAGTCTTAGAAGAAGTCTTATGAATGTCAATGGAGAAGCCAACAGTAAGAAATTAAAGAATTTTCTTCACTTTAACATATAGTCAAATTTAAACTAGATATTTCCTAAATAATCTGCATATGACCTGAATTCCACTCATAGCGATGACGTTATCATTATCATCCTCATATTTTAATTGCTACCTAATTTTAATAGAAATAATTATCATTTAAACAATATAGCAGTTCAAAAATAAGAATAAAATTTTCAGTAAATCTTTTAATAATAAACTGTCGAATTCAAAACAATAAATGAGATAAACAATAAATAATTTTACAATAAGCCTTGCTTTAATTATAGTTAAAAATATTCATGTAATGAGTTATTTTGCACGGTATATGTTAAAATTCTCTTTAAGCTTATTTCGGGCGAATGAAATTACCGTAATTATCATTACCAATATAGTTGAAATATTACCTAGTTTTAATAATAATGCCTTAATATGCATGTAAGAGTAATAAAACCTAGTCATATTTTTAAAATAACCAAAATCTTGATTTAAAGCTTTAATAAAATTTTTAAGAACAGACAGTTATTATTCGCAGTTATCATTTTAAACAATAAATAATTTTACAATAAGCTATATTGCTTTAAAACATTCATGCAATAAGTTATTTAATACTCCCTATACTCGTGTTCACTTTAAAGGAAGATAATAAGATAATAACGTGATTTCCATGAAGAATTAACAGGTTTTATGTATTTAACGTACTCAAAATTTGCATTTTAGATGGAAATTACGTTAGCATTTCCAGTGTTTGGGAAAAATAAGGATGCTGAAACGTGTTCGTCTTTCAAAATCAATTATTGATCTAATAACTCATTGTTTTCAAAACTGCACTTCATATATCTCTAATTTTAGTAAACAAGAATACAATGACAATAGTTCGTAGATTTATACAATTAAGTTCTTTGTTTTTCTGAATGCAACTTAGAATTTTTATAATTATTGATAACAACGCAAGCATTCAAATTCTTATACGGAAATTAGAATAAATTGGAATATTCAACATAAAATGGCTTTTGTTGAATTTTTGCTTTTTCAAATAGCTTTTGTCTAATTAATTTTGACAATTCACTTATAAGTAAATCGAAGGTATACGAGATTGAAATGTATTTGAATTCTAAAAAAATTAAAATTTTCTGAAGATGAGAAAAGATGAACTCGTTTTAAATAAATTTAATAAAACGGATTTCAAAAAAATGCTTTTATCAATGTGCTAATGTTTTCTGTTTTAATTATATTTCACTTTTTAGTTTTGAATTTACAATTGACTATTATTGATATTATGGAATTTTAACTCATTTATTTTTTCTGAAATTCAATAGCAGGTGGTGTCAATCTTATGGAATGAAAAATTAATTACATAATCGATTAGCTCATGATTAAGTTATGGTATTACTAAAATAGTGCATTGTCATCGACAATACACGATATACAAACTTTCAAAACCCTAACACAAGAAGAGGATTGAAAATTAATTATAAACTTCCATCACCACAAAACGTGAAACAAGTCATGTTAAATAAGTACAGAAAGATATATTTACTTAACACATTGATAAATGTTCTCCTTTCATATTAAATATATAATACCAGTAGATAAATAAGACAAAACAAGATGAGTCAATATTGGCTTTCCCAACACTTTTACTAATTGCTCCCTTTCAGATGAAGGAAATCCATCTCATAACAGGTTTAGCAAATTATGCTTAGTTTTACTGATATTGAAGTATAACAACAGTAACACCCCGGTTAACCGTACTCGGGATAACTGAAACTAGAGTTATCCGAAATGTCTCTGAAATTGCAACTCCAAAAAACACATCCTGTACTGGGCGGAAATAATAGCGAAGGCGAGATTTTTTTTGCAACGATATTCCAACTTTTTTTAATCCTTCCCAAGAAGGTCAGTGGATAATTTTAGGATGCTAAAGTTAATGCGTATAATTGTAGGATATTACCAACAAGCATAATTTAATCACCGCGAAAATAAGATTGTCAAAGCTAGATTATTTTTGCGATAGATGGAGCCAAGAGTCCTGCTCATGATACGTCATGAACAGCGCCCTGTCTTTCACCACAAAACCAGCGAGCACGCTCTGAGAGACTCATCAGGCAGCAGAAAAACCCGCAACTCTTTCTTAATCCCTCTTATACTAGAATGTAGGCTAATTCTATTTTGGCCCAGTTAAGTCGCCCGATCATCATGTCACGGTAACTATATCCCATTTAACTTTTCCTTCCGGCTATCTCTCTAATACCGAAATTACTTTTAACCCATTAACGTCTATCTCAATTTTAATCTAGCTCGCGTATAACCATGGCTTCATGTAAATCAGTAAACCTTTTGTTATCTTTCTTTTGTACGTATTCCACCCCCTGTAAAATTCTCCCTATAGTTCTTAAATAAATGATTTGTATTTAAATTGAAGCCTCCTCGTTTGTTCCATGTAATATTTTGCTTAAAATTTAATGTGACTGAAACCCTAATAAATCCCCTAGACTTATTTCCGATCCATTTACCCCTTAAAGGTAACTCCTGCGTGGGCATTGTGTTTAATCGAACGGAATCTCACGTAAATAATATTAATTACAATGTTGTTTATCTGTGCCTGTTAGGCACTTTGCTCCCGAACGCGCCTGTTAGGCACTTTGCGTCCGAACTCGCCTGTGCGAATATTGCGCCCGACGCGATGGAGGGCTAACTTTAATAAAGAACATGAGTGCAGAGTTTTGAATTCGTTTCACACTGAAAACATTTCAGAATTACATACTGTAATTAGATAACTGATTAGATTAGATTCGACTGTACTGTCGAATTGATGTGACACCACACCGTTTCGCGTTAGGCAGGCATATTTTGGTGCTTGCCGATATTTTTTGAGCTCGCTCACCACCATGCCAAATTAGCTACCATTCAGGGGGTGGAAATGCACTTGCCTACTCCCTATTCGTGTTTGAAATACAGAATTTCCGAAATCCTAATTAGAGAATGGGGAGAGTTCTGGGATGGCGCTCAGTCTGAATCAGGACATAGAATCAGAAGTTTTGTTGCCGGCGTCGACAGAAAATTTTTAATCGCCAATAAATTTTTAATTTACTTTTTAACTAATCATGGACCATTTCCCTGTTATCTACACAGGTTCAAAAAACTTGGACTCACCACTCTGTGCCTGTGGCCTGGTCGAGGATGCCGACGACTATGCGTTCAGGTGTCCTCTTACTGCTGAATTTCACTTAAAGGAACCGTCTGATGAACACAGAAAAAGCTGGTTTAAAAATTTAAGGTATAATGGCCTGGCTTATAAAATCAGTAACGGCATTTGCGACCGGCTGACCCAGGGTTGATTGTTCATCAGTTGGTTGTTTCTGTTCGGTTTTTGGTGTTGGTTTTTACTTCGGAGAAAGGATTTTAACGTTATAGTTTGTATCGATCGTTTTGTCGTTTGGATGGTTTTGTGGATTTTTCTTTCCCTGCCGGCCCGCTCAGGGCCTTACAACCTTGCGGGTAGGCCGGACCGGCATGGGCACTAAATTAAAATAAAATTAAAAGATACTGTAATTAGATACAAAATAGTAATAGATGTTCACGGCTTATCCGAAAAAATCGTTATCCGAAACGGCTTCCCCCTCTCTTTAGTTGGATTAACCGGGTTTGTACTATATTAATATTTTACAGATAAAAGAATTTTCTTTATTTCATCATACAGGGTAACAATTATTGAGCTATATGAAATAAAAATAAAATTTTCAAAAACTACTGAGTTCAAAAATTTTATTCAAATTTTAAAAGTAACTACAGATATTCGGATTTAGTTTATGATATGTTCGATATGCTTGCTATCAATGGCTATGACGTGGCGCAGATGAAGAGCAAAATTCTGCGAAAAACGCTGAGTGTCGAGACATCGACACTACCAGTTCTTTCGAACTTTTCAATCACATTTTTATTGTTATAACACTTGGACCGATTGTCTTTAGCTTGTACTCGGTCATAAATTTCCTTTGAACCACAATCGGGATGTTATTACTCGACGAGTAGGCCTTGACGATCGATATACGCTGAGAAACGCTGTATTTCGACATTTTCAACGAAAAATGAATAAGAAGAAGAGTGCGCATGCTGAAAAAATTACCAACATGCCCGGCATTCAGCTGCCAAGTTTTAGCTGAATCTCGCCAACGCACAGTGATTGATTTTATAAATCTAGCTGGAAAAAATTTTAAAAAAAACCATTGTTATTTCTTGGTACCAATTGCCAGAAACATCCATAAAGTAATAAACCATCTCTAATTTAAACGATTACTTTCTGGAATTTTGCCTATAACAGGTTTAAGTTTGCATATTGCGACAATGCATTTTAAGATCTTCTAGAAGGGAGAGAAGTGATTTGTGTTAGCTGTTGTTTGACTTATTTTAAAATAATATTTGTGTTTATATAGCCGTTGTGTTATCCAAGGTTAATATTATATCTAAGTTTCATATATTAAATGCGAGTTTTAAATATAATTTTAATATATGAAAAATATATGGATTTTATGCCATTTAACTAGATGTTATTTGGAAAGCAAAAAAATTTCTTTGCAAGTCTTCATATTCTAAGTTATATTTTTATATACTAGATGTATTGAAAAAAAGAGTACTAAAGATTATACCCTGATATGTCCGGGAACCCGGAATTTTTTAGGAACTTTGTTCCCACGTGTACACTATCTGATCAAAAGTTTCCGGGCACTTTCGGATTTTCAGTTTTTAGAATTTTTCCCGAAAGGCTAATCTGACTACTCTTGAACTTCTACCATGTAAATAATAGACCCTAACTCACATTTACAGTGAAGATTCGGTCCAGAGAGCAATTAGGGGACCGTCTACAAATTGATGAAGACAAAAATTATTTTGGCCCACCCCGCTTCAAAGAAAGCTTATAACGAGAGGAAACTTTCAGCAATGGATAAGTTTAATGTGCATAATACTTACAAGAATTTTTGTAAACGCAGTACAAATATTCAGGAAGATATAAAAGTTTCCTTAAAAAATCCCAAATTTCCACGCCTGTTTTTTGCTTATAACATGCTAAATTTTCTGTTATATTATACAAAACTTACACAAAAAATGATGTTAGAAAAGCGTTGTGTAAAACTTTAAAAAAAATTATGAATATTTCAGGAATTATACACATATTTATTAAACAATTTTTAGAGAGACAATTTTTTTACGCGAGAGATACCGTAATTTTTCTTTCACAACTTTAAAGCTAGATATATAGGGCAACTTATTAAAAAATTAAGTTCAATATCTTTAATATTCAGAAAGATATGGGCATTACACTGAGAAGAACTTTAGCTCCTATCGAAGAGAAGCTAAAAGATGAGGGGTTGTACACAAATTGATATTTTACACTTATATGTTTGAATAGTTATATTGAATTGTATAGTAGTTAGAAATTTGCTAAATGCCCATGAATACTTGTAATATTTGTATAAAATAAAAAATTTAGAATTATTAAAATATTTTAAGAAAAGAGATGAATTATATCAAAAAAATTGCCCATAGAAGAAATTAATTTAAAAGATTGTTTGGCCGCAAAGTTATAAGAATATATAATTTGTTAATAATCATGTAAATAATATGATTAAGTAATTAAATTTTTGTTATTTATAGTGCCTAATTAGCTGGAATTTAAGTTATGCACGTAATTGATAAGTGTTTATGGGTATTTAGCAAATTTCTAACCACTATACAATTCAATATAACTATTCAAAGATATTAAGTGTAAAAAATATTAATTTGTATACAACCCCTCGTCTTTTAGCTTCTCTTCAATAGGAGCTAAAATTCTGCTCGTTGTAATGCCGCTATCTTTCTGAATATTAAAGATATTGAACTCAATTTTTTATATAAGTCCCTATATATCTATCTGGCTTTAAAGTTGCGAAATAAAAATTACGCTTTGTCTCGCGCATGAGGAGTAAAAAATTATTAATAAAAATTATCTTAATTCCTGTAATATTCCAAATTTTTACACAATGTTTTTCTAACATATTGACATTTTTCTGTAAGTTTTGTATAATATAACCTTTATATCTTCCTGAATATTTGTGCGTTTAAGAAAATTCATGCAGCACATTAAACTTGGCTATTGCTGAAAGTTTCATCTCGTTATAAGCTTTCTTTGAAGCGGAGTGGGCCAAAATAATTTTCGTCTTCATCAATTTGTAGACGGTCCCCTAATTGATCTGAAGACCGAATCTTCACTGTAAAATGTGAGTTAGGGTCTATTATTTACATGGTCGAAGTTCAAGGGCAGTCAATTTAGCTTTTCGGAAAAATTCTAAAAAATGTGAAAATCCGAAAGTGTCCGGATACTTTTGATCAGATGGTGTATATCCGGGTATAATCTTTAGTACTCTTTTTTCAATACATCTAGTATATAAAAATATAACTTAGAAGGTGAAGACTTGCGAAGAAATTTTTTTGCTTTCCAAATAACATTTAGTAAAATGGTATAAAATCCATATATTTTTTATATATTAAAAATATATTTAAAACTCGCATTTAATATATGAAACTTAGATATAATATTAACCTTGGATAACACAATTACTTTATAAACACAAATATTATTTTAAAATAAGTCAAACAACAAATAACACAAATCACTCATCTCCCTTCTAGAAGATCATAAAATGCACTGTCGCAATATGCAAACTTTTACCTATTACAGGCTAATCGTTAAATTAGAAACTAATCGTTTAAATTAGAGATGGTTTATTGCTGTATGGGTATTTCTTGCTGCCAATAAAGCAATTGGTACTAAGAAATAACACTGGTGGGGTTTTTTGTTGTTTTATTTGTCCAGCTATATTTATAAAATCGATCACTGTGCAACGGTTCAAAAGTTATCAAAGGTTTTTTTCATATAACTTAATAATTGTCACCCTGTATCTTTAAGAATACTATCTTTCCAATGAGTTTGTGGTATTAAGTTTGTGGAATCCTAAGCAGAAAATCCTTCAAGCTTTATTAAAATCTGTGGGTTATTTTCAGACTTTTCAACTTTGTTCAAACACATGGTTCTGTGACTCTGAACTCGTTTTCCCCGATATTTGTTTACCCCTCTGGCGATTTTAATTCCTCTTCCTCTTCTGGAGAAGCTATATATAGCTTCCTTCCTTAAGATTTTTTTCCTACTCCTGTGAAGTCTCATTTCTGAAAAGCAGAAAGATAGCTGAAAGTCCCAGAATGGCAAGTTTCTCGACCTCATATTGACTTTCGGTGTTGGTTCCATGACTGAGCTCTATTCTATAATGATGTTCCTATGAAATGTCGCCTTTTCATCTCTTGGATTTGAATAGTTTCGAAACCTTTAAGAAGGTCAAAATATCATTCCTTTTTTGTGATATTACAAAAATAAACTACTTTTTCTACATGATGTTCCCATTACCTATAAAGAGAAAAAAAAAGCAGATTTTTTTAATTGAAATTTGCCATAGTATTTGTTATACAGAATAGAAATATTCAAAAAATCATTGTTGACTAAAATGGCACTTAAAAATATTTTATTCATTTGCGTCTTAGTAGAACGTATAGCTAAATATATTTAAAATTTAATTAAATCTCCATAGAAGTTCAATCTTTGACATGAAAGAAAACCTGGTCTTTTTTATTTTTTAGTGCTAGCAAGACATCCACAACAGAAAACTTAAAGTTTACCATTCGCAAAGGATTTTAATCAAGTACTGGAAATGTTCACTTAACCAGTTTAGCACCAAGCAGGTATTTGAAGCAAACTTATATTTACTGAAAAGGTGCCCACCAGTGTTCTAGAGCATTGAGGAAAGGCATGGATTAAAGATCTGCATCAGACGATAATCAGTGCTTTAAGATCGCTTTGGCTGCTTGAATATGTCACACCTCCCTTTTATGACGAGTCCTCGACTCATATGCTAGGGTAAATGTGATAGACCAATTTGTATTAGAACCGCCATAGAGTTTGTATACGTTACCGGCAATGTTTGAAAGCCGACATTCTATAGAATACCTTGGTAGAATGCCGAAAACTGGCCGACAATGTATGAAACGATTAACTTTTCCTAGGCATCCAATAGAATGCCAAATTACAAACCGGCAAAGTGCGAAATGAAATTAAGTGCATTTCAAAATAAAATTATTTCTTTTCTTCATGCAGGATTAGCATTTGTAATATTGAGGAAAGCACGTCTTTTAAATAATAGCCTTATCATCACCTTTTTTCATACTTTCTCTAAATAACATTTGTCATTCTATGGAATGCCTAGGTATTTATTATATACAATGCCTAGGGATAGTATACAAAGTGGGAAAAGCATTTATTTCCTTAAATATTGCTTCTGAACATATACTTCCAATTACAAAGTTTCATCAAATAAGGTAGGAATTTGTGTGAACACTTTCGCTTCTGCGGAAGTTGAAAATAAAATGTTAAGAAAATTAAATTTTGTACCCCATAGAGCAAAAGTGTCAATGAGTGAAATGTTCCTCTTATATTCATCTATGCATAAACTTTCACGTTTCTGTCTGCAAAACTTACAGACATATGTTGATCTTTAAATTTCAAGGGACTTCTCACAAATTTATATGGAGATGTTTATTGCAGAAATGCAAATTTATTCAACATAGAAAAACAGCGAAATTCAAATATTTGTCATGTAGTATATCACCCCATAATCACGGATTGAAAATAACAATGACGCATACTGTTACTCAGTTTCACTGACTTATAGTTGCAACTATCGACTTGATAAAAAAAATGGAAGAACAACTTGAGAAAATAAATTTTAACATAAAACAGGGTGGATTTTATTGTTTTCTGGACTGGTGAGAGTTGTTTTGATGTTCTTTTGTGGGATTTGTAATGATACTTTACAAAACTTTTTATTGCCTTCTTATTTTTACTGGTTTGTTGTACTGAGCTTGTGTTTTGCTCATCTGGATATATACTGGGAGCTCCTCCTTTTAAATGTTTTGAATATTGTTGCAAAAGTCTTACTGTGGGTGTATGGTGTAAACAGTCCAACACGCAGGATAATGGAGAATGAAGGTTTATTTACAAATATGCAGGAAAACACGTAGCACAGGTACAGGAAACAATAGTTCTTGTACAGATTACCAATGTAAACAGACAACAATTCACAGGTAATAACAGTTCAGCGCTTTGTTATCTAACAACGAAAAGAGTCAGCAAATAACTAGTAACGACAATAACTGCACTTTCAATAGAGCTCAGCTCACCAGTTTCCTAGTTCGCACTGCGGACGAACTCCAAAGACGTTCGCGCTCCAAGGCGACTCCCTGTCGATCATCAACACACACTCCGTCATCCAAGCGCTCTCCTTATATAGTCTCCCGCGGCAGACCGTGACGTCACATGGAATTTTCTAATACATTCAAGCGTATCTCCTTTGATAATAGAGATATCGAGAAGATTCCAGCACCTTTGAGATCCCATATTTCGTCGCCAAATTTGTCGCCAAGGTCAGGGGTCCAGACGTGGCTGCTGTCGGTCATCTCATTACCGTTACCCCTGTAAAACTCTCTTCCCAACCATAAGACTCACATTGCTGGGAAGCGACTTTCCATGTTTGTAACAATATTTTTAATTGTTGGTTACAGATCTGGTGATAAAAATCAAACAAAATTCAATTAATTTTTGGTTCTCTCCAAGTGTAATATCGATTCAGTGACGTATTGTTTTGTTTTTTGTAAGTGTGTTTTGGGTTACTTTATTAATTTTGTTGTCCCTTTTTTGCAATGTTTGTAACGTTCTGTGCTGTGTTTGTGACGCTTTTGTGTGTGTTATGTCATATTGATATTCTTGTATTGCTTTTATATTTCCCCGCCGGTCAGCTAAAGGCCTTAAACCCTTTAGGGTAGGCCGGACCGGTATGAGTTTTTTCAAAAAATTAAGTTTAAAGCGTGTGCGTATTATTAAGCTTTACGTAAAAGCAATGGAGACTCGTCCTTTAGGTCTACAGAGTTGAAGAACTCCCTAAAATTATTTTAAAAAATCGTATTTTTGATTTTCTTCTTATTTGCTTACTTCTCCACTCTGATAGTTCGACTCTTAACGGAAAAAGATATAAACGAGAAAAGAAGACAGATCATGAATGAAGAATTAAGATAGGCACAGGATGGGCTGCACACCAAATAGTTTTGGAAAGCACTAAAATTCGCTTTAAGTGACATAATGGACTAAGTCGAATAATTATTCTTTCTGTCTTAGAACTTAGCCAGAACTGGATTTTCGAATGCTCCTGTTTTTCACTAAAAACCAACTAATGCTCTTTTTCCCCCTTTTAATTTCACCCATGGTTCGCCTTCGCGCTCTTGGTTTTTTTTTCCATTTGGCTGTTTTTAGGTTTCTAATTCTTTTTCATGTTGTCTCAACGGGAACTTGGCTGGTTCCAACATATTCTATTTCTTTTATTAAAACGTAACTCACCGAAAAAAACGGACTGTAATTATCTGAAATACAATTCAGATAATTACAACCACAAGTTTGAACTATTTGAAGGTAAAGCTATTTTTGAAAAAATTGTATTTCAATTGTTTTCTAGTAATATTTTCATAGGAAAATGAGCCTCACTGCTGTTATGTCACCGTGAATATTTTTTGAAGGTTCACATGATGTTCAATTTTTGTAAATACTTCAATTACTGTGTTATTTGACTAGTTTTTAGATTTAACAAGAGTTAACAAATACATTGTTATTTCCTGATTCCGCCCTTTAAATATTTTTTTAAATATGTATATTATCCTTAAAATGAATGTCAAAAGACTGTATCAAACAGCAGTGAGATGTATAGAAAAGTGGTCTAAATCAACAACTTTGTCTTCTTATATATTTGAAAGTTTTGCAGATTAAAGCGTGAAATTTTGTATGTGAATAGATGAATGTAAAAGCAACATTTTACTAATTCACATTTTAGCTCTATGGGGGGCGTATAAAA
>BGPR01020188.1:834-28179 GCA_013235015.1 Araneus ventricosus
AAAAAAAAAAAAAATCGACAACCCTGGTCAGATTTTCTCAATTACAACAAAATTCCTCCTTCGCCACATTCAGTGGCGTAAATCGGGACATTTTAAACATCTGGACACTAATACAGACATGAACTTGAAATCCGGACGTATGGTAATCCTACATATATGTTTCTAATAGATTTTCAGTATGCTTAGAAACAATAATTTATTGATTATCATTCCTGGAAAATCTAATGATTTTCAGAAAAACCAATGATTGAATTTTTTTTAAGTAATAAAATATTAACCATAAAATTTTCTATTTAAATTTTCCAGATAAGATGAAAATATAACCGTCTTCTTGCTTAGAATGCCGTAGATAAATATGAAGGACTGTTCCCAATGAAATAGTTAACAATGTTGTGGCTCGACTTATTCGTACGTCTTACCAATGTACTGAATCTTAATAAGTATAACCATAGTTTTATTGTCACAAATTAAAATGACTGAAATTGAAGTAAGTTGCAAGTCTGAAAAATTATGTAAAAAAGGCAAAAATTAAACTTCTGGATCTATCCTTAAGTTTTAACAAGTATTTCGAGAAATTTTTTTCTCAAACTTTCGATGATATTACGGAAATTTGGGCGAAATTGCACTTTTCTTGAGTTTCCGTCAGTTAGCAATGTTCGACATATCAAATATGCCGCTTGTTTATAATTCGGCATCACTTAAATAAATCTTCGCCAAATTTGGCGATTGTTTAATACGATGTAAACAAAACAAATTCCCTTTTATCAGTCCATAGATACAGTTGAACTAAAAATATAAATCTACTTTTAAAAAGTTTTTCGAATCTAGTCTGACATGAATTTTAAATGAAAAAACCTTGACAGGGTTCATACACATTTCCTTAAAAGAAAATCAAGGACTATTAAGGAATTTTAAGGACTAAAAAGACCAAAAAATAAGGACCTCTAAATTGAATAAACTTAACGAATTGTCACACGCACTTTTAAATAAAATGTCTCATTTTTGAAAATTCAACTTTTTAGATGATAAAGTATAATATAAAACATAGAAGATACATTACAAATTTAACACAACAAAAGCTCATAAAAATATGAGTTAATAAATTGATGATAAAAACCCATGAAACTGATAATTAAGTTAAATATCTTTTAATTCCAAACCTTTTTCATTCAATTTTACATCCAAGGTATTTATTTAAATTTTTTTTCAGTAATTGTTTTTCTTAGTTCATGCCATTGAATACATAAATTTATGTCCTTTGACTTTTTAGCCTCATTAGCTAAATCATTTGCTTCCCCATTTGTTTGGTGTATTTGGTTTGGAACATTTTCTTTTGTTTTAAAAAATCTATTTCCTCCTAGAGCTTTTCGTTTCAGTCTTTTCTTTGGATCTTTCACTTTCTAAATACTGCATGTATTTTGCTCTAGATGAGGTAACAAAAAGAAAGGACTTTCAAGGACTTTTTAAAAATGGGGCGTAAAAATAAGGATTTGTAAGGACTTTTAAGGACGCGTACGAACCCTGCTTGATATAAAGGGAATTTCAAAAGAATAAATACACCCCGAACAGAGATAATAGTTCATTTCCGGTACTATTGCAAGATTTCACATCTGGTCTGGAAAAGTTTTTGAATTAAATGCATCTTAATTTTAAAATAATTGCAACAGATTTCAATATTATAATAAAAGTTAAATAAATACCGTATTTACAGTCCTCGAAAGTATTCTGAAAGCTGAACTCGCCATTATCCTTCAATTCTCCTTTTCCGCCACTGACTCGAAGTTCGTCTTTAACCAAACACAAATAATATCTTATTATTTTAAATGAAACAAAGTCAAAAGTCAATTGATGAAAAAAATAACTAATTAAAGAAAAGTACCATGTCTGAAATGTTTACCTTTAAATTAATTTTAAATACAATAAGGAAAGACAATCAAGAAACAATGTAATAAGAGTGATTTTTTTTTCGATGAAAGCCGATTCTACTTTAAATTTAGTTCCAATCTGGATAGCAATTTTAGCTTGCAGCAATCTTGCTCTGCAAATCCGCAAGCTTGCAGCAAGTTTGACACGGCAAGAGTGCAAGCATGAAACAAGCTATTACAAACAAGCTAGTTACCATGCGTTGAACTTGGAGCAAGCTTGTTGCGTCAAACTCATTGCAATCTGTAGCAAAAACAGAGTACAAAAACAACCTCAGATTCGAACCTCCGACATCTCGCTTCCTAAACCTGTCGTCGTAACTACTCGGCCAGCTAGTCTAAGAGAGAAGATAGAGTGTGCCAATAGATCATTCATCTACAATTTATTTTAAACTTTTTTTATTTCATTAATTTTTTTAAATTTTGAGGTGAAAATATGATTTGAAGTCAAAGAAAGGGCAATTTTCGCTAATAACTACGTTTTGCTAGTAGAATAAATTACGAAATTAGGATTCAAAATGTAAGTTGTGTTGTCCCATTTACTATTAAAATGGGACAAAATGCAAGTTATTATTTTTCAACAAACACTGACTGCTTTTTAGGTTTAATTTTGTTTATGAAAGTTAAAATTTCAATATTAAGAAAAAGGCGATATAGTTTTCTTTCAAGTGCTGGTTCTATATTTAGTAAAAAGGTAGAGAATTTTTCAAAAAACTTTTTATGAAAGAGTTAGCTTTTTTCATAAATTATCATTGATTTATTGAATTAATAAAAAGGACGGTCTAGGAGATGCTATTAAAAATCGGATATTTTTTAAAACAGAGACAAAGATTATGTGTAAGTGTGCTGTATCATCTTTGCAGCCAACTTGTTTTGCAAGCGTGTTGGTCAATTACGCTTACTTTGCAGGAAGTTTACTTCAAAGTTGCCACATCAAATATGTCATGACAAGATAATATCAAGAAAAATCAAACTTGCTGCAAGTGTACATGCTATCTGGGATACGTTTTATCTTTAAATTATTTTCTTGATTTCATTAATTTTTTTAATTTTGAGTTGAGAATATGATTGAAGTCATTGTGTGCTCAATCTCTCATTTTCATGTGATGCATGTGGAAGAAAGCAATAAAAATCACACTGCACATCCAAAACAGTATTTCGCGACGGTACATGAAATTGCACTAAGAAAAATTGACGAAAAACAGGTGGGCACCATAAACTCCACATTTACCAAATGGGTCTCAAGTCAAAGAACATTCATACGCAATTATGAAGTCAAGTACTTCCTTTCACATAGAAGATTACTATTCGAACAGTACTTTATTTCCAAAATGTCAGTTTTAAAAATTGAAACATAATTAGCAATTTTAACATTCATAAGTCTTAAACATTATTCATTACTCTTTAATAATCACTTGAAAGGAAGTGCATTGTATGTTACTTGACATAGTAATAGAAGCAGAACATATGAAAATAACAGTGCAGCTGGAGTCGCTCACTCTCCAAGAGTACATCAAGAATATTGTTTTAATTTCATGAAAATTATGGTAAGAATCCATTAAGGGTGGATTTAAATCATTAGTGTATTTTAATACTTAATATTTAATACCCATATTTTATTATAATGACTTTAAAAAAAATTAGCAATATTACATAACATTAATTTATATAACATCTGAATTCTTTAAAATATATACCTCATAGTGGTTCATTTTTCTCAAACATATGACTTGTAAAAAAATTAAATGCATGATCATATCTTGTATACTCGCAACTGTTAAGGTTTTTGTTACGGAACAAGTATTTAAAGTTTTTCATTAAGTTCTCAGAATTAAATGATTAATCTAAAACTGATTACTCTTAGGATTTACGAGGTAAGCTTTCTTTTTATTCTGATTTCATATCAAAATTAATTATTTTTAAGATTAAATGGGAGGTGGCCAAAACTGGAACACTATATGTTCCAGTTTTGGCCACATAACTTCAATATTGTGTTTTTAGCCATTACATAAATTTAAGAATATCTGGATGAAATAAAATCAACTAATTTAGTTTTATTTCCAAAATAAAAGCAACCGATTTAAGTTTTGTTTCTAAAATGAAAAGTAACTGATATACACTATATGCCCAAAAGTATCCGGACACTTGCAGATTTTCACATTTTTTTAGAATTTCTCCGAAATGGTTTAACTGACTGCCTTTAAACTTCGGACATGTTAAGAATAGACAATAACTCACATTTTACATTGAAGATTTGGTCCTGAGGGCAATTAGGGGACCGTCTACAAACTGATGAAGACAAAAACGTTTTTGGCCCACCCCGCTTCACTGAATACCGATAACAAGATGAAACTTTTTGAAATGGTAATGTACAATATGCATAATATTTACAGGAATTTTTGTAAACTCAACACAAATATTTGGGAAGATATAAAAGTTTTCTTAAAAAATCTCAAATTTTCCCACCTGTTTTTTGCTTATAACATGCAGAGATTTCTGTTATATTACACAAAATTTACAGAAAAGATGGCAATATGTTAGAAAAGCATTTTATAAAGATTTGGAAAAGAATTTTTGAATATTACAGGAATTATGAGCATTTTTAGTAAATACTATTTTACTGCGCATGTGCGAAACATATAATGTAATTTTTCTTTCACAACTTTAAAGCCAGGTATATAGGGCAACTTATATTAAAAAATTCAGTTCAATATCATTAGTATTCAAAAAGATATTGGCATTACAACTAGCAGAATTTTAGCTCCTGTCAAAGAGAAGCTAAAAGATGAGGGGTTGTACACAAATTGATATTTTTTAAACTTATATCTTTAAATAGTTATATTGAATTGTATAGTGGTTAGAATTTGCTGAATAAATTCCATGAAGATGCACATTACACGCATAACTTAAATTTGTACTTAATTAGGACCATTATAAACAACAAAAAATCTTTATTACTATAATTTAATATTTCATATTAGATTATTAACAAGTTATTACAATTTTACGGTCAAAAGACATTTTAAATATATTTCTTTTATGGCTAAACGATTTTTGTATAATTAATTTCTTTTCTTAAATTTTAATAATTCTACATATATATTTTTTTATTCGTAATAATGTTAGATGCTCTTCATGAGTATTCTTTTCTGTAAGTTTCGTATAATATACAATAGAAAACTCTGATGTTATAAGAAAACAAGTGGAGAATTTGAGATAAGAAAACCTATATCTTCTCCAAATATTTGTGTTGGGTTTATGGTAAAATATTATACCTCATTCTCGAAAGTTTCATTCTTATCGTATTGTGAAGCGGAGTCGGCCAAAAATGTTTTGTATTCATCAGTTTGTAGACGTCAAATAATTGCTCCTAGGACAAATCTTCAATGTAAAACGTAAGTTACTTTCTATTTTTACATGTCCAAGTTTTAAGGCATTCAGTAAACTATCCGAGAAATTCTTAAAAATGTGAAAATCTGCAAGTACCGGATACTTTTGGGCATATAGTGTAGCTTTTTTGAAATAAATAACTGATTCAATTTTGTTTTTCATTTACATAATGCGTCCAATTAAAAAAAATAAGAAGGCAGTGAAGGCAGGAAGGTCATCCACTGTGAAATTTTCAAATTTTCTGTTTAAAACTGGAGCATCTATCCTATATTCTGCTTTTCTTAAAGGTTCAAGTTAATTTTAATGATCCAAATCTAGATATACAAATAATATTTTTTAATTATTTTGTTAGCTCATAATTATTTACACAGCACAAAATACTTTAAATTAAAAAAAACAACCAAAACTACTAGAATCTCTCAAATCTATTATAGCTGATAAACTATCAAAACTATTATAGCTGCCACCATATAAAAATTGCAATCCAGTTAAAACTAATAAATTAACAGAAGTAGAATTCTAATTCTATAATTGCAAATTCATCACTTTAAAAAAACTTAGCTAATTCTATATTTATTAATGATAAACAAAGAAAAGTTCATCACTTTGATTTTCAATTTTTATTGGCAAAATATAATGATTACATTTGCTAATTTATTTTGTCATTTATTAACTTATATTTGAAGCAAAAATTCTACACTTTTCAAACTTGATAAAGCATTTTATTATGTTGGGTCAGCTATAAATTCTTTTTTTAAGGCAAATTTTATATACTTATTCAAAGATTCTAGATCCACAATCAAGAATAAGGATTTTAATAAGGAAATACATTACATTTTAAATAATTTATAAAAGAATTGCAAAAACTCAGTTAAAAAAAAACATTTTAAAAGCAATCTTCCAAATGAAATGATTTAAATTTCTTCATAACAAATCAGTCCTGGGTATCAAAGTAAAGTTCATTAAAAAAATTCTCAGCAAATTATGGAAATAGTTGATCTTTCAGGCATCTCATCCACAGAGATTACAAAATTCAATAAACGTAAGTTAGAGATATCTATTTAAAAAGAAAAAATCTAAATGCCTTAGATGGCTGAACTTTATTGTTCGGGATAAAATTTTGTGTAAGATGAAGATACCAAGACTTTCTTCCACTAAGAAAATTTGTATTTAATAACTAGAAGAGAATTGTTTATTTTCTCTTAAATTAACAGTCATTTGATTTGGGATAAAAACTTTCATCCAAGAACTCTCATGCTTATCTCATCTTAGTTAACTCTTTCAACAATCAAATTCTAAAGATAAGAAAACTTTTTTTCCAATTAAACACTTATTTTGATGTAAAACCATTTTATTCATTTTTCAATCATTAAATATGGATAGACTTTACTGTCAAGAAAATATTAATAGAATGTTATAGAACGAATACACGTGACCTACTCGAAAAATCTACGAAAATCATTTTAAAAGCAATATTTCAATAAAATCTTATAATTTAATATTATCATTTAATAAAAATTGATCGAGAAAGAAAAAACATATCATCATGATATACTATGATCGACTAAAAAGCAATTGCATTTTCAATCGCAAAATGGCCAACTTTCAATTTGAAGCTGTCAAAGTTTAAAAACGCTAAAAAAGTTTAAAGAGTGATCTATGATAAATTAGGTAAAATTGGTTTGCGACGCACTAATACATGGCAATATCATAATCTATGGATCGTTCAAAGCTCTGTATAACTTGGATCACAAATGGCAAGGGTCTTGATTGAGTAACGAAGGAGAGTGATAATATGATCACATAAAGTAAAATTTAAAAAGCAAAGCCTTTATCTTTATTAGTAGATCGTAATCTATGAAAATCAAGAATAAGTTCAGAGAATATCAGATATATGCACAGCATTCACTGAAATTTTAAATTAGAAATAAAAATTATCAGCACATCAAGTTAACTCATAAGTCGAAAATGAAATAAAATAATTATCACGAATTTTTTAAAAGAAAGCTGAAAGAACCAACAGATATAAAAGGATGAGGGAGTGCGCTAATGTGTTAAACTTCGGCGTAGCTGAAAAAAAGAACGCAGGGTAAAAAGCAACTATTACTAACCAGTTATTTTAGCAATTTACAGTTGGGGCAATAGGGCAGGGATTTTAAACAGGCGCCTCAATTTCCCTCAAAGGAAAAAGGATAACCAAAGAAATCAGCCGAACTAGTTTTGGGGAGGGAAAAGATAAAGTCACGTGCTTGGCAGAAACCTCCTGCTCGTTTGACAGTTGTATTGATTGTATAGCCGTTTAAACTCAATGGTTCTGATTGGACTACAGAATTATAATGGTTGTGAATTGCCTTTGGGTGCCCTGAGAGAGCAATCAAAGGAGGTCCTGTTACCTTTCACTGGCATTTATAAACTTTTTGTTGCGTTTTTTTTTTTTCAGTATAAAAGAGGTTTATTAAGATGTCATCATATGTATGATACAGTTTATTCATAAAACTAGAAACATTCATCTCTAAACAGCCCAAATATATGCAATAATAAATCTCAGTATCATTGTATATTAATAATTCAAACATTTATTGAATAATTACTTCTCCGAGTTTGATTAATTTGCATTTTTACGAAACCTATAACATTTCTCTATTTGGCGATGTAGATTGCCAAATGAAATGCTTGTTTTGGTTTCATTAAACAGTAACTGTCAATGTAATTTGATTTATTTTAGATTTTAATTGTATTAGGCGAGATTTTAATTGCATTAGGCATTTTTTTTGTAAAGAGTTGTTTGAACTAAAATTAAATGTAATGTTTTAGCTAATTAAAGAAACATATAAAATGTATTCGCTGTTGTAGTCGTTAAATAAAAAAAAAAAGGCCGATTTATATACTAATTTTCATTTTATTATGGGAGAGTGACGGAATGTACGTACATCATGCTTTAAGTTTTTTAATCCAAAAGAGAACAGAAAAATCCCTGCTTTTTCTCAGGTAGGGATTTAACAGATAGACACGTGATCAAAGTGAAGGGAATAATAGCTATTTTTAGTATATTACGTAAGTGTTTTAGGGAAAAGTCTGGAAAAGAATTCACATATTTCGAGATTTATGTTGGCGCGTGGAAGTAATTAGAATATTCTTTTAGCAATAAATATGCCAAAACGCGAAATTTAATATACCTCCAGAGCGGGAAATAGAACGAAACTGGAGTTTAAGAAAAGTGATTTTGGAATACATTAAGACTTTAAAATATATAATATTAGAATCTGAAATAAAATTAAATGAGATTATTACCATTTTTTTCCCCTCCGCAAGACGCGTGTGTGCGCCAGGGCCCTTGACACACACCCGTATCTTACAGGGATGCCTAAATAAGAAATTTAAATTTAAATAGAATTGTTATAAAATTTTCCCTTCACTTTATCATAAACATGAAAATAATTTTAAATGTACTTCATAACAACATTAATATGAACAAATGTAAACTCTTGTACTTCCTGTAAAAATTCTCAAAGATTCTTGATACCTGTAAAAACTCTAAATGTAAACAAATAAAAAACATTGATATATAATTTTAAAATATAAATTGTTTCAATTTTTTTCTTTTCTTTTTCAGGAATTAAGAAATTTAAATGTTATAAGTGTCGTGATGGTAGTATGGCAATTAAAAATTATGACTGAATTTATTTTTTTATATAAAGTGAAGAATTTTCTGTTTAGGAAGAAACACAAGATAGGACATTATAGCCTGCAGAGATGAGCATTTTTGGTTTTGATGGTCAAACTGTGTGCTAATCCACATCGCAAAATCTCCTGAGAAAACTCTTTTTGTTTATTAATAACACAACTCACTGACAAACTGTTCTAGCAGTCGAAAGAGTACAGAAACTGATCTCCCGAGGCCTCAGAATGGAGGGAGTTGGCGTTATTGTTTTTCTTTCTTTTGTTCATTATTTATTTTTCTGAGTATAGTAAAATTTGTTGTATTTACTTTTCTTTTAAGTCATATAATATAAATTATTTGCCTTACTCAAACAGCACATTTAAACCTGATTTTAAATAAAATTAATTTATGAAGCAATTAAAATTTATGTGAATTATAAAATTTAAAGTATTTTAAACTAAGTTTACTTTATAAATATTTAAGGCCATTTTTTTAAGTAGCATTTCCTATTATAACCATAATCGAAAGATGTTATTTTCAGATTAGCATGGGATTTCACTCCAAAATATAAGAGATGCACAAAATAAAACTATGCATAAATAAATCAAATCTATGAATAAATCAAATTTGCAACTTAAACTTTGCAAAGTAATGCTCAAAATTTTTAAGTGAATATTTCTTATTCTTAATAAAACCTCTTATACCTCCACATTTATTATAGCATTGATATCAGCAAAATATATTTCAAAACCAAAACAAGAATAATTTCACTTTTTAAATTAATGTCAAAAATTATGATATCAAATGAATCATATGATTAAAAACATAATAAAACGAAACTTATAAAATTAATATTTGTTTGTAAAATATTTTATATTCAACATGGATACCTTAAATTTCAAAATTTAATATGGACACTGCAACATTAGTTTCAAATCAAAACCACGTTAAAATTTTTTCAAATGTAATTTCATATCAATCACGAAATATAAATCTATACATAAAACCAAATAAAACTTTTTTCAAATATAAAACTTAAAATCAATTAATAATCAAAAGTGAAGAATTAATCGATTATCAATAAAAGTTATATTTTCTGGTGCACCACGTTGAGGAATTTTAGCATAGATTGCAGATATTTGAATGAGATGCAGTTTTTTGAAACCAATAAATAGGGAAACTGAAATTATACAAATCTTGGCGAAATTAGTACATTGTTTTTTTATCACTTAATGCGCAAAATTTTTTCGATTTGAAGAAAATGCACTTGTACACAAAACTTTCCTTGATATTTTGATATCAGTGAATTACTTTCTTTTTTGTAGCCAAGAGTACACTGGTTGAACATGAAAAGCTTTTTTTATTTATTCGTGCACTTCGAAATTTAACGTTGAATCACGCTTAATTTTTTCTTTTTGAAGAATACCGGAACAGGAGCGTGAAACGAAATGAAGATTTGAAGCACAATATGGATATTCCTTTAGAATTTTGAGAATTAAATCACATATTTCCTGAAGCAGATAATAAACACAATGGTGAGGACTTTTCGTTAACACTTTTGAAAAACATTGTAGATGTGGAGTGAAGTTGACGCTGCATCAGGAATTTCCTTGCTGGCAGCTGGATTTCAGGTCATCAGGAAAAGTACAAAGAATCCGGTGTTGATTTGGAGGCAGCTATTTTGGTCAGCCATTTTTGTTAATCCCAGTCACTCTCCATTACATTGTTTCGTTTTTAATTTTTACATTTTTAAGTTTTTTTTCCCTGTGCGGAACAATTATCCTACCGACTAGCTAAAATGTATTCGCTGTTGTAGTCGTTAAATACTAATTTTCATTTTATTATGGGAGAGTGACGGAATGTACGTACATCATGCTTTAAGTTTGTTAAGCCAAAAGAGAACAGAAAATCCCTGCTTTTTCTCAGGTAGGGATTTAACAGATAGACACGTGATCAAAGTGAAGGGAATAATAGCTCTTTTTTAGTATATTACGTAAGTGTTTTAGGGAAAAGTCTGTAAAAGAATTCGCTTATTTCGAGATTTATGTTGGCGCATGGAGGTAATTAGAATATTCTTTTAGCAATAAATATGCTAAAACGCGAGATTTAATATACCTCCAGAGCGGGAAATAGACCCAGATAGCAATTTTAGTTTGCAGTAAGCTTGCTACAAATTTGTCATGACAAGAGTGCAAGTTTGCCACAAATTTGTCATGACAAGAGTGCAAGCTTGCAGTAAGCTTGCAGCAAGTTAACGAAAGCTCCGAAGTCACCATGAAACGAACTTGCAGCAAGCTTGCCGTGCAAACTTATTGCAAATTATAGCAAAAACAGAGTACGAAACACAACCCGGGATAGAACTCGCGACCTCCCGGTTCCGAAGCGGTGACGCTAACCATTGAGACAGTTGAACTCTGAGAGGAGAGGAGAGATTTCGTTAAAACATCGTTCGATGCGATTCGTATACGATTTATTTTAAACTATTTTCTGGTTTTCATTAATTTTTTGAGTTGAGAATATGATTTGAAGTCAAAGAGAGAGCGATTTTCGCTAATAACTACGCTTTGCTAGTAGAATAAATAATGAAATTAGAGTTCAAAAGTAATTACTTTAAAATGGGACAAAATGTCTAGTTATTATTTTTCAACAAACACCGACTGTTTTTTTAGATTTAATTTTGTTTATAAACGTTAAAATTTCAACATTAAGAAAAAGGCGATATAGTTTTCTTTAAAGTGAGAGTGATATATTTAGTAAAAAGATGGAAAATGTTTCAAAATTTTTTTTTATAAAAAAGTTATTTTTTCACAAATTATCACTGATTTATTGAATTAATAAAAAAGAATTACGGTCTAGGAGATGCTATTAAAAATCGGATGTTTTTTGAAACAGAGACAAAGATAATTATCTCTTTATTGTGCTATCTTTGCAGGAAGCTTGTTTTGCAAAATTGCAGCAAATTTGATTTGCAAAGAGGTGGCGCTACTTGTCACATCGAACTTGCTATAAGTTCGATTCAAGTTTGACGCGTCAAATTTTGCCATGACAAGTCAAAATCAAACTTGCTGCAAACTTACGTGCTATCTGGGGAACGAAACTGGAGTTTAAGAAAAGTGATTTTGGAATACATTAAAACTTTAAAATATATAATATTAGAATTTGAAATAAAATTAAGTGAGATTATTACATATATATATAATGTTGAAATTTTATTTTTAATTTTAAGTTTCAACAGTTTTAGAATAGAAAATTCAATGACTTTTGTTTTTTCCTCTGTTAGTCATATATATTTAGAAACAAAGTTAATAATGACATACTCTGCTGTAAAGTATAAAACTTCTAAAATCATAAATTTATGTTTAAGAAATAATAATAAATAAAAAATAAAACTGCAGGAATAAATATAATATTTTTTTTGACATTCTACAATTTAAAAAAATCTATGTGTCTGTATCATTTACTTATTTATTTACTAAGCTTTTAATTTTTTCATGTTTCAGGTGGTTATGTATATTTTTACTGTTTCTATTTTTATGTATATTTTTGTGTTTCTCTGTTATTAAAATAAAAATAGAATATATACAATATTTTACTAAATTTATTCTATTTTCTTTTTTCTTTCTTCCTTTTTTCATGCATGCCTGTAACTTATGGGTCATTTTTTAAAGTTTTTACCATTATAATAAAGCATTAATTTACTCTCTATCATTGCTTATTTTATTCAATTTTGTTGTAGCTTTCCAAAGGATGAAGAAAGAAGAAAAAATTGGGAGATAAAAATACGCAGAGAAAACTTTGAAGCCACTAAATCGTCCAGATTGTGTTCTAAACATTTTTCTCCAGACTGCTTTGATAGAGAGAAATTTGGTGGAACATGGTTGAAAAAAACTGCTGTGCCAACTGTTTTTAATTTTCCCAAACATGTAATTGAAAAGAAAATTACACGCAAACCATTAGTCAGGAAAACACCAGAACCTGAGCTTGTTATTGAACAAGGTAAATCCAAAAATTATAATTTGATATAGTTTGAAGTTTTGTTGGATATGTCGCAAAAATGTGTTTTGGTTGTAAATCTTATGAAAATGTTCTTAATCAGCTGTGATTAGATAAGCATTTTGTCATAATCTTCTGAATTTTAATATCAATAAATTATAACCAGAGAAAGCTTTTAGTGCTTACAAAGTTTCTCATACAAAAATATGATCCATGGTATTTTAATATTATTCAGATTTTAAAATATTTCTTGTATAATGTGCATTTCCTAAAAAGTCCAATTAAAATTCCATCCTGTATATACAAATAAAATGTCATATATTGTCTCAGATTTGAACATTATTTACCACAAAATGATTTTTACTGTCTTTGGAAAAAAAAGCATGTTTTTCTCATACTTAAAAGAAAATATTTAATATTCATATGTATTAAGGTATCTGCTACTTCGCTAAAGCACATTGAAACTATTTTGCAATATAATCATAAATTATTTATAAGAATGTGCTTTAAGTTACGTATGCTCATTTGTACTAATATTTTTAAAAATCTTTGCCACATCTTCTCTCATTGTCCTCATTCTTTTATAATGTATTAGTGAGAGTTATTACATAATATTATGTCAAAATACTTATATTGTTATCATTTGAAAAGTGATCTAGTGATTTAATAGTAGTAATAACAAATAATATATTGATAAGTAAGCAAATAAATTTAAATACAGTAAATTTTCATTTATGTTACTCTCTTGTGCAGTTTTACATGAAAATTAAGTTTCCTCGAATAAGTATTTCTTGCATGTTATTCACTTTCCCCTTCACATAACTCTTCCACTTCAGGGAGTACGTTTTTGTGTTTGTGAACATTAATACTATGAGCGCACATCTGTGTGCACAGGTCTATATATTCATGTAGCTAATCTGGTATATTAAGTGAGTATGTTGAAGATGTTGTTGCTTATATTTCAGGATTTGTGCAGCGTAAATTAATTTCTACAATTAAATGTGAGGAATGCTCCGATGCATTAATATATGATGAGAATTCTGCAGAAAATTCATATCATTTAATAAATCGTAAAAATAAATGTGGTCTTATAAACCAAATAAAGACGTTTATCAACTCTGTAAAATCGGAGAAAAAAGTTTTCGCATAATTACAAGTTGCTGGAAAAATTACTTCAAAAAATGTTTTGGAATTGTTGATTGCGGATTCAATGAGAAAAATAAATGTAAATAATGTATTTTCTGTTTTAAATAATCATATATTAAATCAAACTACTTTCGATAATCATATTATTTTTTAAAACAAAAGTGTGTTATTTGAATATTTTAAAAATTAGACTTTGTCATGTTGCAAAATCAATTACTGCTTCTTTGCAAATCAACAGAGTTAGAAGCAAAAATACTAAATTAACATTATTTAAAGGACATTAAATGCAAATTCTAAATCATCCATAAAAATCTAAAATTTGTGATGTTAAGAAATAAATTTCATTAGTAACCACTGTTTTTAAATTAAAGCTAACATTTATCTTTCTTTTTTAGCTGTATGTTCCAAGTGCTATTTTTGTAAAAATACTGTTTATGTAGTTTACTAGCTTGAATAAATATGTTTATGACAGGAATTGGTGTAAATTTAATTAAATATGAAAACATAATGCAACAAGAAGAACCAGAAATCTGCGTTTTGAATTATGTGTACTGAACACTTTGCAAATAAATACCATCAGATGTAAGAAATTCGCAACAGTTGTTACGGGTTGAATCGACATAACATGACCTGTCGTCAGGCAAAAAGAGGTAAGCACGAATGCAGCAGGTGTTATAGTGTGTAGCATCATTATAGCTAGCTAGCTATTTTCAAGGTGTATGAGATCTTATCCCTATCCAAAGAAAACAATTTAAGAATATTTTGTTGTGGTAAGATTATCATTGCAATTATAAGTAAAACACTTTTACTAAATAGAAAAATGAAGGAAAGAGTTACTGATCCTAAAAAACAGTAAAAGAAATGAATAAGCAAAGTCAAAACAGTTACATTACCACTTAAACGAAACAATAAGAATAGAAAATGGGACAATATTTAATTAAAAAAATAAATAAAATCTCAGAGATAATATACTTTTAGTATGCTTCCTTTGAGGTTAAAAATTTTACTACAAGGCTAACAAGAAAAAAAAGGGACAAAAAATGGAAAATTTAAAATACGATAAAGATTAAGTAAATAAAATAATTTGCGAAACTAGATTATGAGTCAGATGTTAGAGAATTATTTTTTGTCACGCATGTATATATATCAAAATGAGTTAAATATTAAAGGAATCTTAGATTTTCAGTACACATATAAATAAAAATGAGTTTGGCTTAATTCTTGATTTAATTAGATAATGAAAAGGTGTGGAGGAGTAGGAAGGATGATTTAGCTATTAATCATACCTTCATTATAAAAATTAAAAATACTGTTACTTTGGAACTGCAGTTTCTTTCTCTCTTAATGTTTAACTATTTTAAATTCTTTAAAAAAATGACAAATTTTATACTAAAGTAAGAGATCATGCATGTTTTCCAAATAATGATTGTTTTATTAAAATTTTAGACATGACATTCCTTTTATTTTTGGCATAAAACTTCTCTTTGGCATGTGTTCAATTTTATTTTGAAATTCCCAAGGGGGGAACAAAAATATTGCATTGTCATCGAAATTATGTATAAATAATTTTTTGTCTATAAAAAAACTTAGAAATGCTTGTAAGATTAGTATAATCAGGTACATGCTAAACTACATTAAAAACTTGTCAAATTAAGTGGATCTTGAAGTCAAGCACAAAAGTCTGATTTTATGTAAAATAAATGAACATTAAATACTACCTTCTGAAAATATAAATGAAACTGTGTAGAATAATGGAAAGAAATTATATCGAAAATTGTAACAAAAAAGACTTATTGCTTCAAAAATCTACAGTATCTAAACTAAAAAATATTAAATAATTATTTAATTTATGATTGATGGATTTCATTATTTTATTTAATAATTCGTGGGGAAAAGAATAACGAAATTCTCGGTAAAAATCTAATGAATCCATCCGTCCCATTTCGAAACTGCCTGGAATATTTGTATAATGCTCACGACTTGCTTAATCGTATAAAACTACCGAATTTTCTGCCAAAAACGGCGATATAGTCATAGGTATAGCACTCAGTTGGCAACCTTTTATCGCCAAATTCCTAGTGTCACGTGACTTATCTTGGCGCTACTTTTTTGAAGCCATTTCAATGGGAATAATAAGTATTCTTCCTCTGAAGATTTTCCTGCTGTAATGTGTTGTTTTATATTTCAGCTAACTAAGATTTTAAATTGAGATCTGCTTTTTAATAAAGCTGCTATAGAAAAAAGAAGTTAGGGTGAACCCACATTCTTATTATTAAGTTTTCTTATAAGAATACATACATAATTTTGGAAAGTATTATATGAGATAAAGTAATGGGGAATTTCAGCATTTTTTAAAAACACGTGAAAGCCATCCGTATTTGTAGAAGGAATCATTCTAATTTCAAATATGCAAGTGAAATTCTACATATAAATTTATTTATTTAAATATTGAGAGCGAAAGATGCACTGAAATAACAGGAATCATGATGCAATCCGAAACGCACTCTCATTGGCCGAGTAGATTTTGACGTCACAGTTGCCTTCCTTCGCATACTTCTCTTTCGCCACTTTTGTGCCCTGCTTTGAATCGAGGCGTTTGTACCAGCTAACATTTTAAAAGTGAAGTTTTTGCTTTTCTACTATTCAACGTTCAATTTCACAACGGATATTGGTTTTGTACAAGGTAAATTGGATAATTTGCCAAGGATTGATTCTACAATGATGGCAATGTATTTCAAGAAAAATTCCGGTTTGATTATGGCTGAGATACGAAGAATAAAAGCACAATGGTAAGATTTCTCCTTTTTTTGCCTTGTAATTTCTTTTTTTCCCCTTCCGCTTACTTATCGCTTACTTATTTTATTACAAGGGAAGTAACACAAATGTTTTGTCAGTACATGTGTTTATAATTATTCAGTTCCGACAAAGAAACTGGACACAAAACGCCGGCTCGTAAATTATCTCATAAGAAAAGTTGTTTTGACCTTCCCTTGAATGCATTCAGTAACCGGAACAAAGCTCTATACTATACAGAAAATACACCTGTGCCTTTTAAAAATTAATTTTATTTTATATAGTTTTATTTCACTACGCTTTATTTTACTATATAAAATATTTCCTTTGTACAAGTATTAATTTTAAAATACTAGTTTATACTAATTAATATAAAATCTGCTAAAAATTACTTATATAAAGAAATACACTCAAAAATTAAAAATGATAAAACTGTAACAACTTTTGTAAATTGCAAAAAAAAAAGAAAAGAAACGAACAAAGTATCTGAAGTAGTGGCCTTCTTTTACTGCAAAGTATTAAGCTTTTTCATTGATTTTAGTTAATTTTGAATTATATAAAAACATATTAATAATCTCAAACAGTACCAAATGCGACCTGATCTAGGAATTTAAGTGCTGTCATCAACAAACTTCGAGATGCACGGTGGTAGATAAGTATCCCTCCTTTACCAACTATAATAATTCCGATGAGAAACTAACTTTGAAGATTAATTTTGATTTTTAATACATTTATTGAATATAAAGAATGATTTTGTCATCAAAATAATTTTGAAGTTATTTTGTTGAACTACAAATGAAAAACGAATTCATTATCAAAGTATATTTAAACGATTTTTTGAGATATTCTTTTGTAAAATAAGTATTTAATAGAATCTGTAATTTTTAAAAAAATATAAGCATTGAATATCCATTGAAAAAATTGTAATACAAATAACAAGAGACAAGTTTTATTTAAAGAGTCTTAAGAAGGTGGATCTTCTATATTTTACCCCTTTGAGGCATATCCCTCAAAGGGTAAAAAGATCTAATTCCAGTAAGTAAATGGGAAAAAAGCTAATTAAATTAACGTATCAAAATATCTTAATTTTTTTTTGCTGCTAACCTCACTTATATTACTTTTTTAAAAACAAAAGATATCGAATGAGATTTACTGTGCTATAATATACAATTTTAATAGTGTTAATATAGATTAATGACTCGCATAAATGATCTCCACAGATCATGACGAATGCTGCTGGTTGATATTCCTGGATTTAGTCAATTCGGATGCTTCCTTTACACCACTTTTTGCGAATAATATAATTTTTTGGCAGATAGATAAATAATTTATCAGTGCCAAGTTTAGTTGCTACATTTAGGGAACAATACATTGTATCATTCCGACATTAATTTATCTGACGCGATAGTCGAAAATAGAAAAAAAAGAATCAAAATAGAATGGAAGGAAGTGTGTGTCTCCTTGTCAGGCAACTTGACGTCATGACCCGTTTCATGAAAATGATCGTTTTGCGCAATTCTGAGAGGCGAACTTTGATAGCAAATTAAAAAAAAAAAAAAAAAAAACTGTCTAGACCTTTTCAAATGTTATTTTTTCGTTTTAGAAGCATTTAATTGATTTAAAAATAAAAAAAAATTGCTGAAGTTCCCCATTGTGTTTGCTACTGAAATTTTCCATAAATCTGCACTGTCCAATTGTTTTTATTTACAACAATTTGAAAATAAAAATAATTTTATTTTCGAGAATTTATTTACAAATCGAGAATTCCTTACTCGAAAATTGTGAAATACGTCTTTTAAAACTAATAATACCAAGGATGTGTGAACTTGATTCTGATTAGTGTTTAACTAGTTTTTAAATTTATTTCACCTTAAAAATGTAATGTGGCAGTACGAGGATTAGAACCTGGTACCTTTGGGTTTGGAGTCACGTATGCTAACCACTAGAGAAAAGGAATTCCCAATGTACGGAGCTGGATACGGACTTATAAACATCAGAGTAAGATGGTGCAACACAGTGCACTACAGTAACTTGCGAAAAACTTAATTTTTTACAAGAAAAATATAAATTTGCAATATTTTCCTCGAAAGTAAATTGCTGTAATGAAAATGATAATTTATTGTTAATAATATTATAAAAAGAGTAATTATTAAAAATAATTGTTGCTTTCATTAGGGATAACTAACCCTTTATATTTACTGAATTCTAGTTGTAGAGATTAATCTTGAAAATCATTTTTTTTCTTATTATAGAAGTTGCATCCAAATTTTACATAAATAAAATTGTGCCCAAAAATCATGTCAATTGAGTAATTTTAACCCTTTCAAAAATTCAATTGGAAAATAATATTGATGTACAACAGAAACAATTTTTAGGAAAAGAATGGACATTGTTGAACATTATTTTCAGTTATTCTTTTCTGTGACTATATTAAGACTGATTCTCAAAGATTTGAAAGTGAAAAGCTTTAGATACATTGGACAGTTATTTCTTCTGATAAAAGAATACTTCTTGAAATACAAAACTGCCCCATTTCAGCAAATAAAGCTTTTTATTTATTGAAGAGGTTTATAAATACTATCTTTCAATAAAAATGGAATTCTTATTTTAAAAATTCGTACTAGACCTGTTTTAACATATGCATCAGAACTTGGACAATAAATAAAGAGGAAGAAACTCTTATCACTACTTTTGAAAGGAAAATACTACGAAGCATTCTTGGTGGTATAAATGAAAATAATATATGGAGGCGATACAATTTAGAAGTGTTCAAACAGCCCGATATTATAAAATATATAAAAATTAACAGAATTTAGAAAAAAATGGATGGCCCAATTAATACTCATAAATGATAACGATATTGTTAAAGAGTTTGACAACATAAACCCACTGGGAATCAGAAAATGAGGCATATCACAACTGATATATGTTGATTCTGTGGAGTTTGAATTTTCTTATATTAGTGAAAAGAACTGAGGATCAAAAATCAGAAACAAGTCATCCTCTAGAAACCTTTTAAAGAATGCAGTGTCTAGTGACACTAGGCTGTCTTGTCAGTTAAGATGATTATTTTCCTTTGAAATTTCGATTAATAAATAATAATTCGAAAGTCTCCCTATAACGAAATCGCATGGTTCCAGTTGAAAAATTCGCTATAGAGAAAATTTCGTTATATGGAGATTAGAGATTTTTGCAGTTAGTTAAGTAAATGTTACAAACCTTTTATTAGGTGCTATAAGTTTAAAAGTATTTAATTATGACTTTCAATTAAAAATGAAGTAATATAAATTATAAATTTGTTAAAATTTTACTAATTTTTATTGTGTAAATAAAATGCTCAAAAGTGAAGACAATTCACAAATTTAGAAAGTTTTACGTTTACTTTACTTGAAAAATTCCGTTATTTTCATAAAAATTCACATTTTATGAGTGAGCTAAAAATAGAGTCGGGCGTATTTTCTTCCATTTGGAAACCTCTTTTAATGGTTTCGAATGATTGTAGCATTTCAATCCCATGTGGTTTTGGCTGTATCACGTCTTCATTTTCGGAATAACTGTCATTTTCCTGCCCTTTATTGTTGTCCATTAAATTTTTCAAAATCTTTTCGTCTGTAGGATATGAAACAGTTAACAGTTCTGCGTCCACTTCTAAAATGTCGGAGAGAGTTGCATCATCTGTTATTCTTCCATTCCCTTCTACTGTTTTCCATTTTTCTTTCAAGTCGGCCAAGATCGCATCTTCATCGTCGGAATCATTGTCATTTGTCTGATTACTAAAGCCTCCTCTTTTAAAGCAATTACGGATTGTTTTAGCAGTTGCATCAAATTTCCATACTTTATAAAGTTCTGCGATTGCTTTTCGAAGATTGAAGTTTTCTTTAACTGTTTTATTTTTTTTCAATTGAACTGATAATTTCTTTCAAGATTCTTTTCCTATAGTACATTTTTAAATTTTTAATTATTCCGAGATCCAGGGGCTGCAAATTTTTGTGCAGTTAGGAGGAAAGAAAATGACACTAACATTTTTTAGCTTTTCTCCACAATCTTTTGATTGAATTGGATAATTGTCGATTAATTAAGCAACTTTACGTTGTTGTTGTCCCATTTGCTTGTCCAATGCTTTCAACCATCTGTCAAAAATTTCAGACGTCATCCACGATTTTTTGTTGAATTCGTATTTAACTTCTAAAGATTTTATTCCTTTGAAGCACCTTGGAGATTTACTTTTTCCAAAAACAAGCATCTTTAACTTTTCCACGCCAGTCATGTTGGCACATAAAAAATTGGGAATCTTTGTTTTTCTTTTCTTTCCTCCGAAACATTTGTCTCCTTTGAAAGCTAGAGTTTTTGTAGGGAGACGTTATCGCTGGAATGAACAATGCGAGTGGTTGCACGTGTGAGCGATTTGTTTGCATAGAAATTAGCAACTTTCTTCAAAAATGACAAAAATCGAAAAGATAAACATCTGATAAAATTCGTTATACGGAGACAACCACTTCGTTATATGGAGAATATTTTCAATGTTTTTTAACATTCCGATTAAAAATTTCGTTATAGGGAGAAATTCGCGTAGGAGATTCTACTGTATTTCTTTTTTTTTAAATGAATTCATATTCTCGTTTACTTACTTGTAAGCTGCATACCCACAAATTTTTAGAACTTTTTTATTGATAATTCTTATGCAAACAAATGCACTTCTTTGAAGCACCTGAGCTAGAGCAAAAATGTTTTATTGGTCTAAAGACAATGCAAGTAATTTTCCTTCTATCAAAATCTGGTATGAAATGAAGTATGCAGAGACTGCATAATTTTCAAGTAAAAGGGATTTAGAAAATATAGGAACAGTAAACTCTCTATCATTCAAAACTATAATATTATTTTCTTCTCGTTTTAAAAAGCAAATTTGTTTGAAACCTTATCAATAAGATAAATAATACATCAAATATTACCATTATGACAGTAATAATTCATGAAGCTGCATTTCGCCAAACTTTGGTGACTAGCTAAAAAATGCAAATATATCCTAAAAGAATGAAATAGCTCGACTGTAAATCCTTTCTACAGGGTGTCCAGAAAGGACTCCCTAGGACATAAGAATAAATATCTCGAAAACAAGATCGATAAGAGGAATGCAGTAAACAGTATGTTTATTGTGAAAGCTGTAAATTTTATATACAGCAGTTTGAAATAATAGTTACAAAAGCTGCAAATAGATGGCTGTATAATCGCTCGCATCATACGTAATGCCTAGTATAAATAGTGATCGGAAGCCCAGAGCGATTTGGTTGGTTGTGAAGTTGTGGAGTTTTATGGTACAAAAGGTATTGGCTATGCTGCATAAACTTATGGTGCAAAAATAAAGCTGATAAAATGAGCGAATAGTGAAAATTCAGAACAATTTTTTTTAAAAACAAAATAAAATTTGAATTAGCAAATGACAATTTAAATTTAGTAAACCAAACCAACAAACACTTATTTCTATAAAAGTTAAAAATTCAATAGCCTTTAAAAATCAAAAAGTATGTTGATAGGACGTTCTCCACCAAGTCTCTAATGTCCAGTACAGAGTTAAAAAAGCATGAACGATGACTACTAAAAACATTGCACTCAACTAAAATATGATGAACTGTGAGAGATTCACATGGCATGTTGGCTAAGCAGGACACCGCTTTCACCAAATAATAGATACTTGTGGGTTAAGCGGGTATGACCAATGCAGGGAATCGATTTAATTTTACATCGAGCATTCGCACTGGGACAACTGGTCATAATTTTGACAGCAGTTGGATAGAGTGGTGAGTGAGTTATTGTTTTACATGGCAGAGGCCCCAGATGGGCCATGCTGCGCCAAACAATGGGTAAAACGATTTGGATAGAATGACTTGTTGCGGTTGTTCATAATTCCTCGCCATAATGAATAAACATAAATTAAAAGGGATTTCTTTATAACGGCATAGGGTTGGTTGGTTGTGTGAGGTTTAATGGCGCAAGAACCATTTTTGGCTAAACTGCATAGCAGTAATGACAGATAACGCAGGATCACGGGAGGTGTTAAAATATATGCGATATGAAAAGTGGTAGATAGAATTCTAAAATAAATTTAAATTCATAGTTACATATGAAAAGATAAATCATATTGCCAAAAATGAAAAAAAGATGAACGATGAAAAAAAACACAAGTTTTAAAATATATCAGATGTAAAGCATGTTTTAAATATTACATGGTACCAAGATGCTCGAGGGACAAATGATGAGGAAATGTTTGAAATATTAAAGAACTAAATAAATTAGTTAAAAAAAGAAAACAATACAGCGCAAGGTCATTTGTTTTCTCAAAATATTCTTAAAAAGTTAAACAGTGTACAAAACAAGAAGAAAGAAAGCAAAATGCTACCTGTATTTGTACTTGTCTGCTTTCCAAGTTTGGAAGAGTGTGGAGGACTTGTAACAGCAATTAGTCTTTAAGTCCTCCGACATGTCGCTCAAGGCATCCTCTTCTGATAAAGAGGAGGAGCTCATCTCGGCATCATCAGATTCCCAGCGAGATTTAACCAAGAGACTTTTCCAACGGAGGGAGGAACCGCCATGAGGTAGAGAAGCTCTGTGTCTACAGTAGTTTTGAGGGGTTGCAGAAGGTGTGTCGAAATGCAGACAAATGGGTAGATATCTTTGTTTGAATAGGGTTAGTAACTTCGCGGTGAGAGGTCGAATAAATTTTGGATCTTTTCGGCTTTTGGCGATGGCATGAGCGGCTCGTCCGGGGGGCAAGGGGAGACAACTGCCTCCTTACAAAAGAAATAAAGGGCCTTGCCCCCCTCACTTTTTCAAAGCAAATTAACGATCCCTGAAAAAATGGATTTAAACTGAAGCTTTTGTTGAATAATATCGAAAGTTTCCAATTAATTTTTGTCTACTTCTGATCCAAAGAGTTTTTTGGAAGCTACAGATACGCTTTTCAAAACTTTGCAATCAAAATCGCTAATTTTTTTTAACAGATTCAAGAACTGGTTAATGCAACAAAAAGAATTTTGCATGGGTATTCGAAGTGAATTTTTTTGTGAAAAGTTGATTGTGGATATATGTTAACGCGATATTTGTGAAACAAAATCGTTACGCAGCTATAAAACTTCCACGCTCTAGAAGGTGTCTTCGATAGGCAGCAGTTCCTTCAACGTAATAAAAGTGTTAAATCGTTCTATTAAACGTAAATTGCTTTTTTTCCAGTTATAGATGCTGCACAAACACAATAGACAGGGTCCAAGAAAATGAGCTGGATGTTTTCGATCTCTAAAAGATGTAACATGTTCCAATTCATCAAAGATCATAAAAAAATGCATCAGTTCAAAAAGTCTCTGAAACATATGATCTTGATGGAAAAAAATAAAGGGAGATACAAATTTTTCAGAAAATGTACAAAAAAAAATACACATCGACTCTTTGTAGAAATGTGGAATAACAGAACTGAGGAAAAGATGCAATTTTCTTGTTGAAAAGGAACTCTGTGATATACATATTTCCATACTTGACAAAACCAATCAAATTCTCCTTGTGATACCCGTCTCAACTGCATCATGTGCGAAGTTTTTTATGCTTAAGATCTTTAAAATCATACCTTAGAAATAGTATGTAATCCAAGAGGCGTTTTTGCACTTACTGTTTTGAAGATCAAAATACTGTAGATATTGACTTTACTAAGGTAATAGAACAATTTGCAGCAGCAAAATCGCAGGCTTTCTTCACAATTTATAATACGGATGTATATTGTATAACATAATATCAAATAAATAAATTTATAGCTTGACCTGCTTTCTCTGTGTGTGGGAGTACGCCGTTTTGTGACGACATCATTGATCGATTCACGAGTTTAAAAGAAAGAAGAATTATTAATAGGTAAGCGTTTTATATTTTCTCATGTTATTATTTCATGAGAATTGAAATGGAACTTTAGTGGAAGGAGGACTCTGGCCATCCGTTCCATTTGAGTCGTGTCCCGAATTTTTTAAGAGAAAGGTCATTTAATCAATAATGACGTTAAAATCAATAATATAGTCATTTTACAAAAAAAATTAGCTTAGGAATTACCCACCACACTCGCATCTCTTTGACCCCCCCCACTTTTTTTTGGGTGCACCAGCCGCCTATGGGCGATGGTATGTTTTAGTAGGAGAGTCCTTTAACCTTTTTTTGCTTTTAACCAATGCAAAATCGGTTAAGTCAGGCGAGATAACTTCTTCATGACCGGAGAGACAGATGGAGAGGAGGAGGGGAATCGGCAAGTTGGTTATTAGAGGAGATGCTTTTTTGCAGTAGAATCCAGGTGGTTTTGAATGAGAAATAGAGATATCAGGATTTTTTTTGGACGGATGGGTGCGAAATGATTTTTTTTGCTACAGAAACGTAACTATTTCCGGGTGTAGGTGTCTGTGATTTTACAAGTTTTCTTGCTTCTTGGTAAGATATCTGCTTTTTCATTTTTGTTGAAATTTCTTTTTCTTGTTTCCAGGCAGAACAGTTTCGAGAGAACGAAGTGTGTTCCCCCTTACAGTTAACACACTTCTCTGCACGGGTGCAATCAGTACTTTCATGCCCGACTTCTGCACAACGGGCGCAGGTGAGTGTCCCGCGGCAAGAAGTTTTCGAATGTCCGAAACGTTGGCACTTGAAACAGCGGAGTGGATTGGGTATATATGCCCTAACAGAGAGGCGCATATATCCTGCTTTAATATGTTCTGGTAATTTGGCGGAGTCAAATGTGAGTATTAGGTGCTTTGTATTTAGGAGCTGGCCATCCCTCCGTATTGATATACGCCGTACATGGCTCACCCCTTGGCTTTGCAATTCTTTAAGGATTTCTTCTGTTGTAACATTAAGCAATTCTCCGCAGGTGACAACGCCCTTGGAGGAATTCAAAGATGCATGTGGAGAGACAGTTACTGGAATATTGGAAAATGTTTTTAGTTTAACTATTTGTTCAGATTGTTTTAGAGATTGAACTTCGACCAGCAAGTCGCCAGATTGAAGCTTTTTAGTGGATTTGACATCACCGACAGTTGCGGTAATGGCTTTTTCAACTAGGAATGGTGATACGGTATGAAAGGTTTCGTTGGATGTAGAGTTTCTCTTGATAAAAAAAAAGGTTGGAAGGTTTGTTACTGTTGAATACTTTGATGCATTTTGTTGCCCACTGAAGGGACCAGATTTTCTTTTACCCATATGATATGGCATATGGTTCAGGTCCGACGGCACCGCCCACCACGGAGCCCAACAAGGGTATTCCCAGCCCCGGCGCTTACCTTGGTGCTAGTCGGAACCTATACGCTCAGAGTCACCCCCGGGGACAGTGACCACCCTTAACGCCAAGCCCAAGGAGTGACCCCTTCGCTTGATCCCCTTGAGCAGACCAGCCAGGTGACTGGGATACCAGCCGATTGATACACCGGGGTTGGTTGGTTGGGATTTAATGGCGCAAGAGCCATTTTTGGCTAAACTGCGCCAATCATATGGTAAAATTCAACACAGTGGTACTAAAATTTTAAAATTCAATGGAAATGTGAAAAGGAAATTGGTTAAAATGATCCAGATGAAAAAAGCAAAAAAACAAGTTAAAAGGACTAAATGCTCATAAAAAACCCAATGGTCTTTAAAAAATTAAAAATGTTTGGGTGGTGTCTTTCACCCACCAAGTCTTGCAAGGTAACAGACGATGAATGGAAATGGTCAACACGATGAGAATTAAAAGATGGACATTCAATTAAAATGTGATGAACAGTAAAATTCTGATGACACGTGGGACAAACTGGTGCCCTTTCGCCAAAAATGAGGTACTTGTGTGTGAAGCGAGTATGACCTATACGGAGGCGAGACAGTTTAACATCAACCTGTCGTATAGGCAAACTGGGCCACAAACCAATGGAGGGTTTGACGGAATGCAGTTTGTTATTGGTTAAAAGATCCCATTTCTGCTGCCAAAGAGAGAATAAGTGAGAAACGAAAAACTTTTTAACATCCACATAAGGAAGTGCTCGCGGAAGAACAGCCGAGGCAAATTTTGCAATAGCATCAGCTGTTTCATTACCAGAAATACCCACATGACTCGGAACCCAACAGAAAAGAATATTAAAGCTTTTATTCCGAAGAAACTGTAAAATAGATAAAATTTCTAAACCAACCGGATGCATTTGAGTGTCATAATGAGAAAGAGTTTCCAAAGCACTCATGCTATCAGTATAAATAATAAAGTTGCGCTGGCTAGAAGGCGAAATTTCTTGGAGAGCACAGAAAATTGCCACTAACTCAGCAGTAAAAACAGAGCAACAATTATGCAGACGATAGCTCATTGTATCAGATGGAAAAACTACACCACAACCAACATGTCCATTTGATTTCGAGCCGTCTGTAAAAATTGGTATGAAGCAAGAATACTGATAGCGATGGTAGTGA
>BGPR01020189.1:1092-25916 GCA_013235015.1 Araneus ventricosus
TTAAGTTTAAAAATATCTGGTTGTGGAAATACCCATTGTTGTTTTAGGATGCTTCTCTAACATATTGTCATTTTTTCTGTAAGTTTCGTATAATATAACAGAAAACTTTGCGTATTTTAAGCTGAAAAACAGGGGGAAATTTTGGAATTTTTTAAGAAAAACCTTTATATCTTCCCGAATATTTGTGATTTGCTTACAAAAATGCAAATAAATATTTTGCACATCAAAGATAACCATTGATGAAAGTTTCATCTCGTTATAAGCTTTCTTTGAAACAGGATGAGTCGAATTTTTTTTTTTGTTTTCATCCCTTTTGGTGTTTCCCTACTTGCCCTCAGGACCGAATCTTCACTGTAAAATGTGAGTTAGTGTCTATTCTTTACATGGTCGAAGTTAAAGGTCCAGTCAGTTTAGCCTTTCAGGAGAAATTTCAAAAAAAAAAAATTTGAAAATTCGAAAGCGTCCGGATACTTTTCATCAGATAGTATATATGTTTTTTGTGGAAATATCGCGTAAAATTACAAAAATTTGTAAAGTGTTCTAATAATTTTTTTTATTAACTGTACGTCTTTAAATTTAAACTTGGTGTTTGTTCCAGCAGAAGAAAAATTGTTAGAAATTTAGCTACTTAGGAAGAAATAATGTATAAACCGAAAATATGGTTAAATATTTATTCTATTTATGTTTATTTTACGTTTGGCAACGCTTCAAATTATTATTCCATATTTTTATAAAAATCGTTTGGTTTCAATTTTTTCACGTGCTTCTAAAATTAATTTAGAATTGTGATTTTTTGTGAAAAGATGCCACTTATTTCAAGCCAACCTGCCTTTGTAAAATCGATTAAAGTTTTTATAATTCTTTTAACAAAGCTTTAACTTTTTTCTATTTCTTTATGCTGTTCATAATTTTATATTTTTTGTGACTTTGAAAAAGCAGTGAAATGAGGTAAGTCCTTTGAATCTCTTTAATAAGTATCATTATGATAAATTATATAAATGAATACATTGCTTTATTTTCATTCACTTAAAGAGTTTTGGCGTTTTGTGTGTTGCACTCAAATATTTTTCACTCTGTTGTTCCCTAGATTAGACTACAACTAACTTTTAAAAAGCAAATTTTTAAGTAGAATTAGCAGACTAATTTCTGCTATCTTCATTACTGGATGATTCTGAGGTTTTAAAATAAAAGAAGAGATTATATATTTTTCGAATTATAGAAGAGAATAAAAATTGTCAGTTAATCAGTTAATTTAATTTAATTTTGATTACGTACTACTGGCGCCATCTGGTAATGAATTTTAGATAAAATTGATTTTAATATTCCAAAATATTTATAATAATGAATTATAAATTAGAGGAGAAACGGTAGAAAATAATTAAAATTTAAAAATAATCTACTCTTTAATCACCCTCATAAAATTGTTTCTAAAAATTTATTTGATACATAAGTTGTTTTTTTTCCTCAAAAATTTAAACGATTGTTAATCTTAGAATGATTTAAAATCTCAACATTGCTTCTGGTACCTTTTCTTATATGTGAAGGGGGAGGGGTTTGTGATATGTGGTAGAAAACCTTAAGTCAGCCGATAGAAAGATGATAATTTAATTT
Organism: Araneus ventricosus; assembly: GCA_013235015.1. Taxonomy (NCBI): domain Eukaryota; kingdom Metazoa; phylum Arthropoda; class Arachnida; order Araneae; family Araneidae; genus Araneus; species Araneus ventricosus. Next base: position 2,704 of record BGPR01020189.1, read on the forward strand.
GAAGACATGCTTCTTACCATGAGTAGAGTGATACCTCTTACTTGGTTAGAGGGTAAGAGATGGCACTTTTTTTAAATAACATGTCTCGGAACAATATTAAAAAATACACAGAATGAAATAAAGCATTATTATATGGTAATGGTTAATTAATACTTTTAAAAACTACATAAAATTATATCCAGTATTTTAATCGCATTATGCTGAAAATATTAAAAGCCATTATAAACAGAACAAAAAAAAATTAACGTTGAACTTTGCTTTCTCCATAATATTTTCAATAAGTTTACTCATCTATAAAACATATTCTATGTTTAAATTGAATCAGAAGATAGGACACAAATTCAATATTTTAAATTGCAGTCAAATGTTTTGATTATTTAAGTTTCCAAGAAAATATTCACAATGACCCTCGAACGCAAATCTCAGGAAACTCATTTCGTATGAATTCTTACTTTTTATCCCGACGTTTCCACGAAAAAGCTATGGCGCGGACCCGAACACCACCTTTCTTATGTTTTATTTAGATTAGCTTATCATGGCGCCATCTATTGACAGTATATATAACTACATTTCTCGTGTGCGCAGTAAAACATTATTTACTACAAATGTTCATATTTCCCGTAATATTCAAATTTTTGAATTCAAATTTTAATACAATGTTTCTTTTACGTCTTGTCAGGTATTCTGTAAGTTTCATAGAATTCGAAAGATAACTCTGCATGTTATAATCCAAAAACATGCGAAGTTTGAAATTTTCAATTTAATACCGATCTTTACTTATATTCTGATAAATATTTTTCATGTCTCACTTTGGGTCCTAGTAATACTCCTCAAGCTCTTTAAAATGACACCAGAATCAACCTAATATCTAAACGCGTTTCCACGTTACACCTACTTATAACCTTACATAAAGCTAATTCATATAATCACGCGCATGCGCCTACATTGGTACGATGATGTCACAGGCAAAACAAATACTATGCGACAAACTCTTACAGATATGATCTATCCGTTGTGGGGTCAACTATTCTTTTCGCATTATTAGTCTCGTAGTTATTAGCGATTCAAATCTGACGGTATTTTGTCACACAAGAAGGTTCAATCGACTATCACTGTAACGAGCGGAAAGACGTTTTCTGGTTAAAAAAAATCGGATAATTTTATCATTTTATGCACAGGTTGTGCCTTTCTATAACAGCAATTGAATTATGTATATTTTAATACTGTTATATTTTTCAAGCCTTTTTCCCGAGTCTCGATTCTAATTTATTTAATTTGAGAGTTCCCGACTCTTAATTGAAGGTCAATGAACCTTTGTTGACGAAATTAAAAAATCTTGGTTTTGCTCAATATTTGCGATTCTTCTTTTTTTAAAAAATCTAGTATCGTCTAACAAATCGAATATCATACGTTTAGCAAAAAAATTAAAAGTCGTGATTTCTTTAAATTTAATTATTTTCTACTTCTCGGCCCTTATTTTACATTTATTATCATAATTATTATGTATTCTTAACATTATTTTTTAAAAAAAATTCGATACCAGGTGACGCCACTAGTCTGGAATCAAAATTTAATAAAGCTAATCGATTAACTTCTAAGTATCATCTAACAAATCGAATATCAGATGTTTAGCAAAAAATTACTAAGTCGCGATTTCTTTAAATTTAATTATTTTCTACTTCTTAGCCCTTATTTTACTTTTATTATCATATCTATTATGTATTCTTAACATTAATTTTTTTAAAAAATTCGCTACTAGGTGACGCCACTCGTCTGGAATCAAAATTTAATAAAACTAATCGATTAACTTCTAAGTATCGATTATCTTCGAAGACACCTAACAAATCAAATATCATATGTTTAGGAAAAAATTAAAAAGTCGTGATTTCTTTAAATTTAATTACTTTCCACTTTCCAGCCCTTATTTTACAAATATTGAGAATCCTTGACTTCAATTTTCTTTTAAGTTCGCTACCAGGTGACGCCACTCGTCTGGAATCAAAATTTAATAAAGCTAATCGCAATAATTAAGTTCTGACAATATTAAAATAGTGTGTTGTCATTGATAACACACAAATATTCAAAATTTCCAAACCCTTGAAGCGATTGTACACTGCTATCTTTATAAACATGAAACAGGACAAGTGAAATAAAAGTGTACAGAAATGGGACAATCCGGGAGATTTCATCTGAGAAAAAGAGCCGCAAATCAAGATCGTCCTGCCTAATCCGGGCCATCTAATTGCTTTGTACGTGTAGTATAAGTTGGAAATTTAAATTTAACTTTTTTACCTAATTTTGTAAGAATTAAATCTAACTAATATTTTTTTATAAATAGCCATTCAGTAAAATTCTGGAGAATACAGGGCATTGAACTTAAAATACAGGACAGGTTTTCAGTTCGGGAAAAGCAGTTAAAATTCGTATTTTTCCTTTTAATTCAGGGCGTCTGGTCTCCTTACAAGTACTCGGTTAAATTAAGGTAAAAAACATGTAATTAAATCAGAATAACTTTCATGATGAGTTTTGCGTAACGTTTTTATCCCTGTGATTCATCCCTAAATCACATTTTTTACCATAACAATTCGAATAATTTAATTTAAGGGGATTACCTAAATTTATTTCAAATTATCGATCTAAAATGGTTAAAAATAGAGTAACACATCACTATCAATAAAAGTTTAAACTCACGGTCTTCTTGAAGAATTATTTCATCTCCTAAGCTGGCAACAGATTCAGATTCCTCCTTCGAAAAGTCCAGCGCAGAGATTCCAAACAGATAATTTCTGTCTTTCCTCAACTGTGTTCCAGTTACAAAGATGTTCAATAAGATAACCAAGAGACTCGCATACAATAACTGGCACCGGACCATTTTTATTTTAATACAAAACGGAATTGTTTAAAAATATCAACTAATTTATGTGAGCATCACTCAACCAAACTAATGCGCGACTGATCGTAATCTTTACATTCGAAAAGAAATATTTTATAAATTTCATCGCCAGAAGCAAAGGGTAGATGTTGTGGTTTCTCGATTATCTCCCAGATATCAGCTGCAATTTCTTTTATCAGCTGAAGTTTTTCCTGAATAAACACAATGCCAATCAAGGTTGCTTTTGTTGTTATCGAGGAATATTTGTGTAATCTGGTTTTACCTTTAAGGTGAATAATCAGTTTTTATACAGAAAAAATTGCCCTTGAACTAAAATGAAATATAGCATTTCATTGTTGAAATATTGCGTATTTTTCTGATTTTTTTTAATGTAATAAAATGTCTTATCTTTTTATGACGTCTACAATCGATTACATGATTTCAATCTATGTATTAGAGATAGATCTATTAGATCTGATCCATCTGTTAGATCAGAGGTTAATAACCTGTGGTACGCGTATCCCTGGGGGTACGCTAAAGCAAATTTGTTAATGGCGGAAACAAGAAAACATAAGGGATTTAAAAAGTTAGAGAATTATTAGAGTACGCTAAAGCAAATTTGTTAATGGCGGAAACAAGAAAACATAAGGGATTTAAAAAGTTAGAGAATTATCTTTCTTCATGTAAATACTTGCTATTTAATAACTATACCACTTGAATAGTTGATTATTACGAAATGTAATTTTTAGCTATCCTTATAAGTTAGCACGAAATAATTTCAATACTGGTTTCATTTACTATGGCTTTGAACGATCTACTACTACTATTGTAAAAATAGGATAAAATGAAAAAACAAAAATAATCACTCTTAAGCTAACTTAAGCTAACCATAACATTATTGATAAAAACTTCTTTGCATAGGCTGGTGGTTGAAGGGGGGGGGGAGTTGAATATGATAGTAGGGGGTACGTGAAAACAAAAAGAATATTCATGTGGTACCCGAGGGAAAAATGTTCGGGAACCCCTGTATTAGATGATTGTATTATAATTGTTTTTTTCTCCCACAAACTTATATTAGTTGCCCGATGTGAGGTTTGTCTTTTGTAATATATTATGATGACGGCGGCTGAAATAAAACGTGTGAATCATCGTTGTTTTTAACAAATAAATAATACATACTTAAATAAGCATTAATTAACATATGCAAGTAAATATAATACAATTTTCTTTTTATGAGTCCATAACCTAAGGGTTGTTGTGAGACATGAGCTTAGTCATTTGCAATAAAATATGATAGCAGGTACTGAAATAAAACGTGTGAATCATCGTTGTTTTTAACAAATTAGTAATACATACTTAAATAAGCATTAATTAACATATGCAAGTAAATATAATACAATTTTCTTTTTATGAGTCCATAACCTAAGGGTTGTTGTGAGACATGAGCTTACTCATTTGCAATAAAATATGATGGCGGGTACTGAAATAATACGTATTAGTAGTGACAGTAACACATGCGTAAATGCACAGTTATTAAAAACTAGAAAATCACCCGTCATGGTTTGACGAGTGCAAATTGCTTCTTTATTAGAGAGATTTCCCGTCAAATCTGACGTGTTTAAATAGATATATATGCGAGAGAAATGTTTAACATTAATTGAAAACAAATAAAGTAAACATATGTTTTGTGACAGGAAATATTTTTTTTATTTACATATTTCTTTATTCAAAAAACCTCTTGGTAAACAACATTTCGTATGAAGTATTTTTCGTTGTTTAACAATTTTCCTTGTACTGATCAGCAAGGGATTACGAGACTACCACTTTTGGACGATTTTACACCGGAAAATGGTGTAAGGTAATGAGTCATATGAGCGCATTTCCGGAGTTCTTTGTTAGATCACGCTCAGTGAAATGTGAACTTCACCCTTCCATTCTTCACTTTCCCCCTATTTTGATGAGAGTAACTCCGCCAGGCGCATGCGCACAAGCGCGGAGGGTTTCCGAATCCGTTGCTAAACAATACTTCAGATGTTAAGACAAAGCACTTCTCCGCTTGTCAAACGTTGCCAAAAATATTATCAAATTATATCATCCCGATTGCAATAAATAATAAGATGCATCGTGGCGTCCAAACTATATCACGCGCATGATATACCACTGACGTGATTTACTACTTTCTATTAAAAAACGGAAATTAATTTGAAATATATGATTAATATAATTTAAAATTTCTCGGGAACTATCGATCATAGCGAGATAAATTTTATATGCATCGATAGCAAATTTTATTTCACTATTTTAGAGCTATTAAATTTGAAATTAGAAAGACAATTACTTTTTTAAATTTAACATGACTGAAATTTAGGTGCTCTAACAATGAAATAATGCTGTTTAACGTCTCGCAGTGTTATGGCGCGAATTTTAGTGTTGGTGACGTCAAAGCGTTACCGGATCAGTGAGAGACAGATATGGGCTATTATATTAGTAATTAGGAGAAAATGTAGTGATGAATTTATAAATGAAATACTCGATAATGCTGAGGAAATTCCCTAACACGCGAATCGTTAGCAGCTGCTTTACTTTCTTGTCAACAAACAACACGCAATTGACCCAACATATTACTAATATAATAGCCCAGATCTCTCCGTAACGCTCTGACGTCACCAACAATAAAACTTTCGCCGTAGCACTGCGAGACGTCAAACAGCATTATTTCATCGTTAGAGCACCCAAATTTCAGTAATTTTAAATTTAAAAGAGTAATTGTCGTTCTAATTTCAAATTTAATAGCCCTAAAATAGTGAAAAAAATTTTCTATCGATTGATATAAAATTTATCTCGGTATGATCAATAAATCCCGAGAAATTTTAAATTATATTATTCCTATATTACAAATTAATTTCCGTTTTTAGTAGAAAGTAGTAAATCATGTCAGTGGTATATCATGCGCGTGATATAGTTTGGACGGATGAATACCACGATGGATTTTTTGGATGCCACGATGGTATTTTGAATAAAGAAATATGTAAATAATATGTAAATAAAAAAATACTTCCTGTCATAAAATATGTTTATTTTATTTGTTTTCAATCAATGTTAAACATTTCTCTCGCATATATATCTATTTAAACACTTCAAATTTGACAGGAAATCTCTCGAATGAAGAGGCAATTTGCACCCGTCATACCATGACGGGTGATTTTCTAGTTTCGAATAAAGTACAACGGCAAAGATATATTTCATATTCAGAATTTCAAGAGGAAAGAGATAGAACGGATTTTTTGTCCGACCTGATATTATTTTGTCAGCAAATGTTTAATTGAAGGTGGCATGAAAACTAACGCTTACTGCATTTAGACAGATTAACATAAGGAATATTAAAATGTCTTCTGTTTTAAAGTTATTATTAGCTGATCGTCTTTCGCGACCAATCTGATGGTCAGAAAAGCTGATTGCGTATCATATCAATCACTGCTTACTGTTTTGGACAATTTTGCACAGGAAAGGGATGTCAGGCAATGAGTCATATGAGCTCATTTCCGGAGTTCTTTGTTAGATCACGCTCAGTAAAATGTAAACATCACCCTTCCATTCTTTACTTTCCCCCTATTTTGAGGAAAATAACTCCGCCCGGCGCATGCGCAGAAGCGCGGAGGGTTTCTGAATCCGTTGTTAGTCAATAGCTTGCTTTTCATGATTCACCGCTCAAGATGTTTATGCCAAATTGTTATTTAAATTTAACGCATCTGTTATAACATTCTTATGTCTGTTCTATTTTTTGTTTCCACGTCATAGACACACAAACAAAAAACCGATCTTTTTTGCATTTAATTATATCTCTGAAATCTTAAGAATACTTTATACATGATTGCTTAAGAAAATATACATATAAATGCGAACTATGTGCTTCTGAACTGAACCTGAAAAACGAAAAAACCGTTTCTGCCGCTAGAAAGGTTAATTGCGTGTTTCTCTTCTATTGTGGAAAGCTAAGTTAATATCCTATTGGATTTTACCTTCCTTTTTTTCATTTGATCAATTTTTCTGTGAAATTTGTGAAGAAAGTCCTCAAGATAGTAAGTATATAACGAAGTAAAATACAGTGAACTGAACGATTATGGTTGCTATGTTTTAATTCATTTTACCAGCATGTTTTGGAAGTAAAAGCGGCTGTGCTATGTTGATTTGAAATCAATAAAATTTCTTAAATTGAAGTTCGCTTCGATTACGTACAATTAGATGTTACTTGACTCTTTTAGGGACGTTCATGTAGACAAGGAACAGAAGAAGTGGGAGGCGACGAAGAGAAAGCGGGTAAAATGTCTATCGGAATTTGAAGTTTAAAATTAATTTGCTAAGATATATACACTCATGTCCATAAATTAAGGATAATGAAGTTCAGGCAAAGAAAGAGACAGAAGCAAAACAAATTTGACTTATTTGTAAAGTCTATTTATTAAACAAAAGGTAAAGAGCAAAACAGATGCTATATGTTTGACATAATTAATAAAAATTGCGATTTTTACTCCCTGGAGCAAATTTCTAAAAAGAACCTATTTACAAAAAACAGTATAACATGGTTAGTATGATGGTTAATACGGAGTATGTCTCCCGGACGATGCAATACAGGCCTCACAACACCTAGGCATGCTGAGTATCAAATTATCAATCTGATCTTGGGGAATATTACACCACTCATCAAGCAATGCCAATCGAAGTTCCGGTAGACAGGTGGGAGGGGGTTGACGGGCTGCAATTCGTCGGCCAAGCATATCCCACACATGCTCTATTGGATTCAAGTCCGGTGAGTATACCCGAAAATCCCTTACGGGTGATATCCTCCGATTGAAGGCATTCGTCTACAATGTTTGCACGGTGAGGACGGGCGTTGTCATCCATAAACAGAAATTCAGCACCCTGGCGCCCGAAACAAACGTATATGTTATTCCAGAATGACATCCCGATAGATGTGGCCTGTCATCCGTTACACTCTGAACATGCAGGTCGTTCTGGAACCAAGAATAATTCCTCCCCAAACGAGCCATCCTGCACCACCGTAACGGTGTCGTTCAATGGTGTCTCTTGGTGGTAACGGGTACCTGGCGCTCTCCATATGAAAGTCCGGCGAGAATCAGACTGCAAACTAAACCTGGACTCGTCGGAAAACATCACACAAGACCACTTTTGCGTGTCAAAGCATGCTCTCTACTCAGGCTAATCGCAGGCGACAGTGAGTTGCGTGAGTGGAACACATCTGACGGCCTGAGCATATAGACCAATGGCCCTAGACGTCTGTACACGGTCTGCCTTGAAACTGTCGTCCGGTAGCAAAAGAGAAAACAGAACAGGTCTGATGAGCAGGTCTGATGCTGTGCTCGTCTGTTTCACGGCAGTAACTGCCAAATACCGGATCCTCATTCGGCGTTGTAACTTGGCGACCTGTGCTGTAACATCTATCACATTACCATCATCTTGAATCGTTACCAAAGCCTGGAGATGACACTCTGGGCGATTCAAGTTCCTCGGATACTTCCAGCTGGTACGTCCACATTCAATCTTTAATAATTCTACCACGTAAAAAATCATCCAAATGCTTCCTTTGTGCCATAACTATGCGGTTATTGCACTGAAAGGCTTTTAAAGCGCTTGTGAACAATTTTACTTCTTTGCCACCATTCCTTATATACCCCTCTCTTACACTCTCGTCATTGTGACGTACTATCCGCGCCATCTGGTGGTTTCCTGTAATTTGCATATTCTTCTTCAAGATGTGTGTGATAATTCTACAGGTGAAATTTTTATTTTAGAGTTCAATTTCTGCGTGATTCTGAATTATCCTTAATTTATGGACATGAGTGTATATATATATATATATAAAAGCTCGCTATGATATTTTTCAATTTTATTTTGGTTTTTATCTATTTTTTGCCATTGTGTCTTGATTGTTTTTGATTTTTTGTCTTGTGTTTCTAGGTTTGTTTTGATATATATATATATTATTTCCCTGTCTTTCCTAAACAATTTAAACAATTCGCGTTAAAAAAAATTTCATAGTTAGGAAAGTTAACATTGAAAAGGGCCATATATTTAAAGCTCTATATCTCAAAATGTGTTTTTTTGATATTGCGCGCACGATATCTCAAGAATTATTGAATATTTTTACATAACATTTCTACTGAATATGTATTTTGCCATGTTCTACAAATTGAACCACAATTTTGTGCATATTTCTCCAAGAACGTTTTTTGGGAAGGGTTAGAAAAGGTGAAATTTTAACTATTTTTAAAATTTTTATTTTAAATTGGTATATAAAATAGAAATTATATTTAAATGTTAATAAATTGTGGTTCAGTTTCTTAAACAGACAGTTCGGATTACTTAGATACCCAAAATATTGTGTTTAGATAAATATTTTATCTGTAATCATGCGCGCAAGGTGTCTTTCTCATTCTTTCTCCAAAAATTATACCCATATTTTTTACTCTCTCAAATAAATAAATACCAATATGAAGGTTTGAAAATGTGCGCACCGTAAGGAAAAGAACAGATATTTTTCTAGAAAAAAAGTTAGTTTCTGAAATGTTTAGTTTTAGAGATATAATGTATCGAATTTGACAGTTTTTCAACATTTTTTCGAGGTTTAAGAGACGTATGTCCCCTTAAGAGAATCATAAATATTAAATTATGCATAAGAGAGTCAATTGAAATTATATTCTCGGCGCACAAGTTGGTCGCCGAAGACGGCTAGTCTCTAAGAATGTTAAAAGCGAACGCGTGTGTATGGGCTGTCTGTTTGTTGGAGCTCTCCAGAGCAGACCGTTGGACCTATATCTACCAAATTTGGCACAAATGTAGTTTGGAGAGTGGAAAGATCATTTCGGAGCGATATTTGAATAATTTTAGAGAGAATTTAGATAAAAGGAAGCAAATGCTGATGTTCTTAAGCGATAACTTTTTAAATATTGTGGCCCAAAAATGATTTTATACTAAATAATAATTTTTCAATGACACCAATTTAATTGTGGCACAATTTCCTTCTAATTTTGACCCTTTTTTTAGAAAATATTTTTTAATATATTTTGAACCATACCTCTCATTGTTACAATGAAATTCAAACAGTTTAAATTGTTTTCAAAGATAATTGAATCAAGTGTTTTTCGTCCATTGTGAAAAGCTAAGTAATGAAGATTCTGTTTATATTTCATATATAATATACCATAATGGATCTTTTCGATATACTCATTTCATTAATTTATGGAATCTATAAACAGAACCATCTAAAATACAAACTATACTAGGGAATAAAACGGATATTTTGAATGGTTATATTTGCTCTTTTTCAATTTTTTATCAGTGTGTCTCAATCCAGCTAACATAATGTTGGGCGTGCTCATATTATACTCATAAAATGCCCCGTGCCATTTTAACCTCTTCTTGGTCGGATTTTAACGTAGGACTACGTTCCTCCCATTGGGGTCTCAGGAAGGAATTTGATCCACACGCTAAAACGCCACAAAAAACGTCGTATGGGAGATCATCTATATCTCGGTAACTAGACATGTTAAAAACATAATTAATGTCTTATTTTAGAGATAAAGGGTAACAACAGAAGCTACAAAAATATGAAAATCGGAATTGTAGTTCAGCGACTACTGAGTCGTAAAGTTCGGCAAAAATACTCATGAATTGGTGACGCGATCCTCTATATCTCGGTAACTACATATGTTAAAAGCATAATTAATGTCTTATTTTAGAGATAAAGGGTAACAACAGAATCCCGAGTTCGAATTTTTTGACGATTAGAATAATTTCTCTTTGTATACTTCGTATACGAGAAAGTAAAAAGAGAGATTCGTCAAAATCCCGAGTTCGAATTTTTTGACGATTACAATACTTTCTCTTTGTATACTTCGTATACGAGAAAGTAAAAAGAGAGATTCGTCAAAATCTCGAGTTCGAATTTTTTGACGATTAGAATAATTTATCTTTGTATACTTCGTATACGAGAAAGTAAAAAGCTAAACATATGACGTGAGACGCCGTCCAAGAAGAGGTTAATATTGGAATCAACGGCACATTTTGCATGAGGAATCGGAAAATGACGTTACAGCTCGTCAGAAGACAATGCGCAATTAGAAGTTATATGGCACGAAATGTTGTTTTTCCTTCAAGTGTGACGTCATCTGATTTGACTTCATTGAAAAGTTCACGTATACAGCAGAAGACATGTATGGCTATTAAAATAAAACAACTTGAACGTCCATCACGTTTGGAAGTTTAACTCCTTGACCGAAATATTTGTCATGATGACTGCTAAAGTATATGTTAATTAAATAGGTATTAAAAAGATGATACGGTTAGAGGCTTAAAAATACTTTGTATTGGAAAGCATGAACATCAAGTTATATATAAAGGATTTAATTGAAATTAAACACAACCAAATGTTTCTAGTGCATAAGTTTGTTGGTAAAGGCATCTGGTAAAAAGACGTAAGAGAAAAAAAATCGACGGGAGGCTGTCTCTGCGAAACGGCCTCTGGAATTGAGGGCTGTAGACTTACTTACCTTACACAACTGTGACTTTCTGTGGCTAAAGTAGCTCTATGTGACTATTAACTCTATAGTCTATAGTGACTATTAGTCTAGTGTGACTATGTGACTCTATCTATGTAAAATTATTAGTGAGTTTCACCAAATTTGCAACTCGACTGCGACTAAATCGTAACTCCACATTCTAAAATTCTTTTTGCAATCTTCAACGTCTACCTTTCTCTGCTAAATGAAACTAAAACCAACTATATAAGTCATTTGGTTGCAGAGCTATAAGCGTTTAACTTTAGCACGAGATTCGACGTAATTCAACAATTCTTGAGTAATATTTCTCGCGACAGATGAATGAATTGCCTTAGTCTGCGTGCGCGCGCATTGGTAGCTGTGACGTCATCAAAAGTTTTAGTGATTTTAACCAACTTTGCAGCTCGAGTGTGTCTAAACCGTAATTCCAAATTCTGAAATTCTTTTTGCAATCCTCAATGTCCACCTTTCTCTGTTAAATGAAACTAAAACCTACTCTCTATGTTATTGGTTGCGTATCTATAAGCGTTTAACTTTAGAGCGAAAAGAGTCATACATTTTCTTTTCCCGACACACCATTAGACCACTATGGAGAGACGTAACTCTTAAGTCAAAATTGACAAGAGAAATGTAAACACGCTACATATTCAATGCTGTCGTGAATTTCGCACTACATAACGCACTTCCCATCAGTNNNACCCATTCATATTCCCGTCGTGAATTTCGCACTACATAACGCACTTCTCATCAGCTGAACCCAATCATATTCCCACTGCCATCTTTCTCAAGTAATATAAACTCGAAGAAAAGTTGGAAAATGTAAAGACAATAAAAAATTTATAAATTTCATTTATTTCAATCTTAAATGTGACAGTAAAATAAGTTAGAACAGTTTACAACCACAATCAGGCCACAGATGAATTGCAAAATGAAGCGCCGCAGAGTGCCTTACGTCAACACCAATGAATTCTTCAATTTGAACGAGCTACCCTGAAATAAATAGTTTGCAATTTATTTCACATTCGGCTTTATTAAGTATTATTATCTTTAAAGGAAGAATAAATGCAGTACAGGGTGGCAAGTAGAGATCTAAGCACTTATCAGTATTAACCTTTCCATGGACACATTTGGCATTTTTAACGTAGGACTACGTTCCTCCCATTGGGGTCTCAGGAAGGAATTTGATTCACACGCCAAAACGCCACAAAAAATGTTTCATGGGAGATCCTCTATATCTCGGTAACTACATATGCTAAAAACATAACTAATGTCTTATTTTAGAGATAAAGGGTGACAACAGAAGTTACAAAGAAAACTTACTTAAACTTAAAAACTTACGAGAAACTTGGAGAAACACCTTTAACATCGGCGGCTGCTTGAAAAGACAGCCTCCCGTCATTTTTAGGTAGATTCCTTATAGGAAGTCTACCTATTGCAATGGTTCTCATGACACGACTTTCAGAAAATTTCTGCAGATCTTCACCAATAATGACCCCTAGAACCCAAAACCACCCTTCGTTAAAAAGTTTATATATATATATATATATATATATATATATATATATATATATATATATATATATATATATGTATAACGCTTTTTCCCATCTTATCTTGTGAACACGATAACTGGAGTAAGTTTAATTTAATTTTAACCAGCCTGGGATATGTTGTAAAGATAGTAAAAATCTCGGTCGAGTTCGTAGATGGGCTATCCAGCTCAAAAGGGTGGAAATGGTGGGAGATGGAAATTTTCACTTTACCATAATTCCTTTACAATTGAAAATAGAAAGAAAATTCAAATTAGGCTAATTATTGCCTTATCATAGCGAACAATTTTTGCATTTAAACTTTTTCGATAGCTGCAATTGCTTAGAAGTTATGAGCTGAAAAGTGATTTCCCCACCTTCCCCTCCTCTCCCCCTAACCTAAAGTACGTTTTAACCCTTGCATGTTACCCCTTGTTGGAAAGCTCTCCTCATTTGCAGTCTCTTCCACCCACTTTCATTCTTGTAGCTCTAATCCTTATGAAAATAGAAGGCGAAATGTTCTTTCCCTTATTATTTGTAGAGACGTATATATATATAACGCTTTTGCCGATGTTATCTTGTGAACACGATAAATAGAGTAATTTCGATTAGATTTTAACCAGCGAGGTACATGTTGTAAGGTCGGTGAAAATATCGACCGAATTTTTAGATGGGCTAACCAGCTAAAAGGGGTGGAAATGGTGGGGGACTGAAAATTTCATTTTCCCATAATTCCTTTACGATTGAAGTTAGAATGAAAACTCAAAATAGGCGAATTATTGCCTCTTTATAATAAACAACTTTTGTATCGAAACTTTTTTGATAGCTATAATTTTATAGAAGTTATGAGCTAAAATGCCTAAATATAGGAAAAATAATTCAATTCTACGACTGAAGAAAGGAAAAAAAATCAATTAGGCGAATTATCACCTTATCAGAACGAACAACTTTTATATTAAAGGTTTTTGTCAGCTAAAATTGCTTAGAAGTTATGAGCTGAAAAGCGATGTTAAATTCCCCCCCCCCCTAATTTATCATTTCTCCATTACTCTGTTACGATTGAAGATAGAAAGAAACTTTCAATTAGGAGAATTATCACATAATCATAACGAACAACTTTTATATTAAAAGTTTTTTGACAGCTACAATTGCTTAGATGTTATGAGATTAAAAGCGATGTTCAATTCCCCCCAATTGATCTTTTCCCCATAGCTCCGTTACGATTGAAGATGGAAAGAAAATTTCAATTAGTGGAATTATCACCTTATCATCACAAACTACTTTTATATTGAAAGTTTTTTGACAGCAAGAATTACATAGAAGTTATGAGTTCCCATCAACCGCATTCACTTTCACTTTTTATACGGTAAACTAGTTGATATATCTGGCTTTGCTCAGGATTAAAATGTTTTCATGTTTAATATTTTTAATGTAAAAATTACTATTGTATAAATATTCTAATATACAAATTCCTTTTCTGATCTGAAACGTTTTTCATTAAAATTAGAATATCAATTGAAACAGACGATTTTTAAAAACAGCCGTTTTCTCCATACATTATTATTTGTTATATAGATACTTCAAATTTTGTTGACAATTCCTAAAGTAAAAGAAAGGTTTTAATGAATATTTTGAAACAAATAAATCAACTAGTTAATTATTCATTAATTTAAAGCATGAAAATAAATCAAAAGTTGGTCCCGATATAAATTGTTAATCGTCTACAGTTACAATTTTCTTTTAGCATTCTTCCTTCTGAAAAAGTTTTTCGCATTATTGTCGTTCTTCAACAAGAATATTGTTACGAATTCAGTTTAAAATTAGTTTTGAAAAAATATTGAAACGAGAGAAACAAATTTATGGAAATGAAAAATATCGCTGAAAAAAGCCTTGCTTTATTTTAAATTAAGTGAATTTTAAGCAACTTTTAGGCTTTGAAAAGTTGAAGGTGACCTTTCTCTTTTCTTAAATAAAAACTCTGCAAAGTTTGATTGAAATCAGTCCAGTGGTTTAGTAAAAGATGTGGAACATACATACAGAGATAATTATTAGATAATTAAAAGATAAAGATTGCTAGCAAATAGTATGAGCCATAAAAAATGTTTCAGTGAAGATTTTGTAACAATTAATTATTTAACTCTAATTAAGTAAATAGTTAATTTTAATTAATCAAACAGTTAATTGGATGATTAGTTAATTTGACAGATTACTTTAATTTGATATTTAACTAAACATGGCGGGAACCATGATTTGTTTAATAAAATCAATATAAAATAGCCAAAAACGATAGATATTTAAATAAGAGTTCCCGTTATCCCTTTTGATATTGAAAAATATCTCCTTAACTTTAAAATTGTTTTGGGATTTTCTGCCTGAGTATTTGGTTTTAACCGTCGACGGAGATTTAAATTTCCTGTTCAAATTGGCTGCATTCATATCCTATGCTTTAAATACACGTATTAAATTTGCTACTCACAATGTTTAATAATTTTTATTCTCTTATATGTTAAGAATTTAGTGACTATTATCATTTAGTGCCCATTTTAGTAGTATTTAAGTGTTTCATGTCATGTGATTTTACCATATGACAAAGTAATGTTCGCACAATTATATTGTAACCTAGATTAAATAAATTAATTTTTAAATCTAGAGTCTTTTTTCAGTCGTGTCAAGAGTCAATTTCTTGTTACTGTTTCAGATAGGCTAGCTTAATGTTATCTAGAAGATATATGCACTGCTGAGATGTTTATTTCTTTATGACTCCTACCTGTTGAATGATTATGTGTTGAGATATAAAAAAAATTGACCAATTTACTGACCGAAAAATCTATCATAACTTTTTGGAATGATAAAACCTTGATATAGTAAAAAATTAAATGTCATGGAAACAGAATCACAGAGTAAATATTGCAATGTGTAGAAACAGTAAAGTCATTGGCTATGTCTGTATTGATCAATATGTAATATTTCATTACTTTTGTAACATTAACGTAAAGGAATCTACCTTTGCCTTCAAGCTTGCCGAAAAGGGATTTTTTTCATTGTGGAAACCAAACTAATTCGTATATAAAGCGATATGGACTTAATTGGAGCGTGTCGTTTTCTGTATTCTTTTTAACTTGGTGACATGGGGACTTATTGACTTCGAGGGATATTTCAATTTCACACTTTTGAATAATCATTTTAATTTATACGAAATCTGGGTCTCCTGGATTAGCTTGGTACTAATCGGTATTAAATTGAAAATTTCAAACTCCGCATGTTTTTTGATTATAACATGCAGAGTTTTATTTCGAACTGTACGAAACTTACTGAATACTTGACAATACGAAAAAGAAACATTGCATTAAAATTTGAATTAAAAAATTTGAATATTACGGGAAATATGAGGATTTGTAGTAAATAATGTTCTACTGCGCATACGCGAAACGTAGTTCTATATACTGTCAACAGATGTCGCCATCAAAAACTACTCTAAATAAAACATAAGAAAGACGCAGTTCAGCCCGCGCCGTAGATATCTCGTGAAAACGTCGGGATAAAACCACAAAACAAGTATTTCGTATTAATATGCAATTTAATTATCAATCTCTTTAATGCAATATTTACACAGAGTGGTATAATGGTTGCAGATAGAATAGATAAATCACAATCTACCACAGACCCTTGCTACATGCGATAAACTTGTGATTTATTTATTCTGTAACCGTTATACTACTCTGTGTAAATATTGTATTAAAGAGATCGATAATTAAATTACATATTAATACGAAACACTTGTTTTGTAATTTTATCCCGACGTTTTCACGAAACATCTACGGCGCGGACCCGAACTACGCCTTTATGTTTTTTGTTCTTTCTTTTAAAATCCTCTAAAGAATTTGCCTTCCCTTTTTTGTTTTACAACATTTACTTACGAATATGAGCGCCAAGTTTAGGACCAACTGTCATGAGACACACGTAGGTGCAGTTACACGATAAAAAAATCAGTTAGGCAGCGTCCACTTGGAAATGTGTTTATTATAAATTCGAGATTAGATATTTATATTTAAATTTTTAAATACTTTTGATTGTCTGTTCTCTCTTTTTGATATATGTAATTTTATGATATTATGACCCGCGGGTCAGACACTGACCCGCGACTCATAGGTTCGCAACCTCTGTTCAAGTACCTCAGGAAGTGATTGAAAAATCAATTACAAAATTCTATCTTTACACACATGAAACAAGTCAGTTAAATAAAAGTTAATAATCTTAATATAAATAAACGTCATTGTGGCTATGTATGTGGGCATGTGGCTATGTATGTGGGCATGTGGCTCTGTAAGTGGGCATGTGGCTCTGTAAGTGGGTATGTGGCTATGTATGTGGGTATGTGGCTAAGTATGTGGGTATGTATCTATGTATGTGGTTATGTATGTGGCTATGTATGTGGCTATGTATGTGGCTATGTATGTGGCTATGTATGTGGGTATGTGGCTATGTTCCACATCTCCTCCTAAACCAATGGACTGTTTTCAACCAAATTTTGCACGTTTATTATTTAAGACAAGGAGAAGACAGTTATAAACTTTTCAAAGTCCAAAAGTTAATTAAACACTCAGTTAATTAGAAATTAACCGAAACCGTTTTACCTCCGTAACTTCGGAGCAACTTGTCCGACAAAAATTATTTTTATACCATCTTGAAGCTCAAAATGTTTCCTTTTCAATGATATCAATTTATTTCCGTGCAATGTTTCCTTTAAATTTTATGAATTTTACGATTTTGAAATAAAACATTTTTATTGAGACTTTGTTGCTAGGCGACGGTGAGACTTTGAACTAATTTCTTTTTATTTCTGTAAATATTTTTTACAAGAAGTGAAAGATAAATGTCAACTTTTAAAGTTAATTAAAACTTTAACCCAAAAGTTAATTAAAACTTTAGTTAATTAAAAATTAAGCAAGATTTTGCGTTCTTTTTCCGCGATATATTTCGTAAGTGTTATGTTGCAATAGCTATTTTTATACTATATTAAAGTTTAAAAAATCCTTCCAGAGATACAAACTTCATTTGCGTTCAAATTGTTGCTCTCATTTCAATAATTAAAAAAAATTCAATTGTGTTTAAAATTCAAAAATTGTAACAATGTATTTTTTTAGTGTTAAAAAAGAATACGTATTCTTCTACGCTGTTTCTAGAGCATATAAACAAAATTCAGGAAGAATGCTAAAGAAAAGTTTAAAAGCAGACGAGTCATAATTTATATCGGGAACAACTATGGATCTGGTTTATTTTAACGCTCCTTATTAATAAAGATTTAACTATTTAATTAATTGTCCCAAAACATTCGTCAAAATCTTTCTTATATTTCACTATGTATGAACGAAATTTGGAGTAAAAACGTTTCAGACCATAAAGGATTTTTATGTATTATAATTTTCTATACAAAAATAATGTTTTTATTAAAAATATTAGACATAAAAGTATTTTAATCCCTAGCAACGCTGGGCATAACAGCTAGTAATAAATATAAAGAAACTTTAAAAAACCACCGATTTTACCAACGCATTAAAAAAGAAAGTAATAATTTTGACCTCTAGATTTTTGAGAAAAAATTATTATTTTCTTTTCTAATGCATTGGTAAAAGCGTTTTTTCTTGAAGTCTTTTTTATATTTATTATTTTCTAGTTTTTAGTCTTTAGTTTATATGACGTAATTCAGCATTATAAATATTTTGGGATTTTAGAATCAATTTTTCATGAACTAATTCCAACAATTATTTTATTGAAAAGAGCTCTAAAATTACTGAAATATTGCATTTTCATCAAGACCTAATGAATATAAAAATTTCAGAACTCTAGTGCATTAAGAAGTGATGGAAAAATCGATCACAAAATTCTGAACTCACAAAAAATATTTCGAACTTAAATCCATTTTTCTTAAACTAATTCCAGCAATAATTTCTTTAAAAAGACATTATAATAGGATATACTTATTTTTATTGTAACATTTAAATTACTGTGTAAAGTATTTTAGTTCTCAGAAATACTACAGACGGCGCCACTGAAACCTAATTTCAGAACTCTAGTGCATTAAGAAGTGATTGAAAAATCGATCACAAAATTCTGACCTTACAAAAAATATTCCGAACTTAAATCCATTTTTCTTCGACTAATTCCAGCAATAATTTTTTGAAAAACATCTATAATAGCGTATACTTATTTTTATTGAAACATTTAAATTACTGTGTAAAGTATTTCAGTTCTCAGAAATACTATAGATGTCGCCACCGAAACCTACTGAGTACAAACGTAATTTTGAAATTTTTTTAAAATTAATTTCTTTAAAAAGATCTATAATAGGATATACTTATTTTATTTTGGTTGAAGCATTTAACTTACTGTCTAAAGTCTTTTAGTTCCCAGAAATACTACAGATGGCGCCACTGAAACCTAATTTCAGATTTCTAGTGCGTTAGGAAGTGAGTGAAAAATCGATCACAAAATTCCAACCTTACATACATACAAACATGAAACATTTCGATCTTAGTAAAAGCGTTTAGGAAAAGACTAGAATTAGCGTTGCCATTAGCTGTGTTTATTAAACAAGAGGGAATATTGTTTTACTTATAAACTATAATAAGGTCACCGTCTGCCTAATACAAAAATAAATAAATAAAGAATGGCGAAATAATACAATTTTCTAGCGTTGTATGTTTTATATTACTAAACTTTTATAGTTTTAATTAGTTATAGGAAGCTTTAACTTCAATATTCCCCGAATAAAAAGAGGAAAGACTAAGCAAAACACCGTTCTTACCTGTTTTTCACGTTCTTGTGCACTAATCCTGATACAACCATAAGAACAAGAGTGATGAAGATCACTATCACCGTAGGAGCCCAGCTTTTTGAGGCTGAAAGGACAACACGCAAGATACATTTCAGAATAAGGATAAGATTTTATACTGTAAATTTCGGAATATTCCAGAAGAGAAGTAGCGATTATCACAACACGGCAACCATTTAAGTATCACCATTAAGTACAATCTTGCTCAACCATTCATCAATAATCTTGCAAAATTTTTTAAATGACTATTTAGGTGCAACACTTCACCTGAAAGTTTAGATCGGACAGATCCTAAAACTTTTATAATTAAATCAGTTTTTATTAACTTTATTAATATTTTGCAAATTCAAAAACTTTTTACTAGTATGAATGTCATTTCCAGTCGAATAAGACGTTACAGATTAAAAAGAATTATTATAAAAGTGACCAGATGTCCCTTATAAAATGGGACTGTCCTTCTCACTCGTTTTATTAATCTCTAAAATAGAAGACTTGCTACTGTTTTAGTGAGGTAAAAAGTTTTAATGTAGGACTACGTTCCTTCCATTGGGGTCCCAGGAAGAAATTTGATTCACACGCCAAAACGCTACAAAAAAGCATTGTATGGGAGATGTCTATATCTCGGTAACTACATATGTTACAAACATATCTAATGTTTTATTTTACAGATAAAGGGTAACAATAGAAGTTACAAAAAAACTTACTTTAATTTAAAAACTTACAAGAAACTTCGAGAAACAAAAGAGTCGCGCGTGTAAAGTAGTCCTACGCCTTTAGCATCAGCGGCTGTTTGAAAAAGACTTTCTCCTCTCATTTTTCTTTAATGAAATCGCCTGGAGTGTCTTTTTTTACTAATAAATGGATAACTCGAGTTTAAAACGCTTTGTAACCGGAGTTACAAAGCCATTTTACCTAGCCAAGGTACCGTTTTAGAGATAATAATGCTAACTCCACCGTTTTCCACCAGGTGGCGCTGCAAGTGGTTTCATCCAGTAGCGCATAGTCACTTCACGATTCCTAGACACCACTCTTATGAAGATAGCTGCAAACATTCGGTAGTTAAAAGGATGTTAAGGGAATTTAGTGGACACCCTGTATGTACAATTACATGACGAATGTCATTTTTCCCTGTTCAGTGAGTATCGGAGATGGCAGTTTACACATAAGTACTAATCTTCGGCACGTATGTCATGGTTAGTGGTGCAAGAGCCATGATTTGGCTCAGCTGAGCCAAACAATTTTCTTTGGCGGCCACACTTCCTGGAGCGACCTAAGTCCAAGAAGTATGACGCTTAGACTCCCGTTTTTCCTCTTTTCCCGAGTGGGGGGAGGGGGAGTCTCAAACGGGGAAAGCTTGATTCTTCGAGGGGGTAGAGTGAATTCTGGTTCTAGTATGTCTCAGAGTGAACGTTTTAGACTAAATAAACGTTACACTACAGTACGAAACTGAACACTGTGTATGTACACGATATGGGTTAAAGCACATGCAGGATATATAGGCAATGAGAGTGCAGACCAACTGGCAAAAGACGCAACGCAACATGGGCTACCCTATTCAATTACTAAGCTTCCTAAACGGCACATGAAAGGCCTCCTCCCGAAGAGCATGCTTGAGGAGTGGCAAACCTTATGGAAGAATGGCGATACAGGCAGGAAAATCTATAACATCATGCCCTCAGTTAGTCTTCGTCCCGCTAATTGGATCAGAGATGTTATCTTCTTCTCTCAACATGGACCTTTCCCTGCCTACCTCAAAAGGTTTCACCTGTCTCACAGCGATTATTGCAGTTGTGGTGGAATTGGCACGGCACTTCACTATGCCACGGAGTGTATTTTCACAGTGTCTTGGCATATGAGGAAGCCAGTGCCAAACTTCGAACAAGAATGGCTGAAAAGAATCGCCAATAACCTCGTCTCCATGCATAAAATTCGTAAGCGAAAATAGAGATAATTTCCTTCTTTCCTAGCCTTCAACTTTCCAGCGAGCTGAACCAACAAGCCCCAAATTACCGGACATTCCCAACCCCTTCAAAAAAGAACGGTAAAACAACTTCTAAAGAAAAGAAGACTATTCCGAAGTAATAGTGTAAAACTGAAAATGCCTGTGCTGGTACACAGTGTAAATATTTATTTCTTTGCTTTGTTTTGTTTTTCTTTTTCTTCTTCAATAAAATTCCCGTGTCTTGCCCATCAAACCGTTCAGTGACCGTTCTAGTCACTGGTACGGGGGTGAGGTAGGAGTTGTAGGGGACGGCGTTCTGTTCTGTATATATACGATAAGTTCGAAGGGAGAATAAATTCTCCCGTGTGTTAAAGAGATAACAATGATCATTGTTTACACTTAAAACAGATATCATATAATGGAAGATTTGTGTCCGTATAGGACGAGCTTTTAGTCCGCCAACAATATTTCAGATCTGATTGCCACAGATTTACTAATGAAAGTTGTAGTAGAAAATCTCATGCACATTGGCAGAGTGCTTAACAAATAAAGAAAACATGAAAAAAAGAACGGATGAATCAATTGACACTAACTTTCGTTTTGTTAATAACTATTCTTTCAACAAATGCTTTGTTTTGTTGGTGTAAAAATCATACAAAATCTACTAACAGAAAAAATACATTACCAAATACAAAAGTTAAAAAATACTACAAGAAAATATTAGCAATAGCATGCATCACAAATTCAAATCTTTAAGTAGAGGGAGCCTTTTTAATACGAAAAAGAAAGAACCCTTTTAACAAAAATGAAAGCATGGAAAAAATAACTCGTGTATAAATTAATACTAATTTCCTGGTCTTTAAAGCGAGGCATGAATAAGCATAATATGTTTTATACACAAAAAAACCTGTCTGTTGTTTGACTCAATATTGGCTCCGTAACTGAAATCTGATTCGTTCCGTTCGATAATGCCATAGACCAAAGGGGCGGAGTTATTTTTAACTCCTTCCAGCGTCACAGAAATTTCTCGATGACTATATAATAGATTATTTATTGAAGGCTGGTATCAAACATAGAATGACAAGTATTTCGAGATTCAGATGCATAGAATGACAAGTGAAAGAAAAATAGAAGAAAATCCAGAAAAAAAATATTATAGCTGTTATATCAAAATGACGTATGTCAAAAACAACGCACAGCGAAAAAAATTCGACATTTTGATGCCACAGCTGGAACAACTAGCGATATATGGCATTTTGTGAAAATATACAGCATTCACATACCCTGTAGAAAAAAACCTGAGAACAGATGAAGCTAATTTAGGCAAGCGTTTTGCATGAATAAAATGTTTCCTCAAATTCGACATATAATATTTTGATGTAACAGTTTATTATGAAATGGTGGAGATACAGTATTATGAGATGGTGGAGATACAGTATTATGAAATGGTGGAGATACAGTA